>APFE030694733.1:58683-89985 GCA_000404065.3 Pinus taeda | reverse complement strand
GGATATAGGATGGTTTTTATGATAATGAAGATATTAAATAGACTTAGGAAATTATATTGTAAAAACATCATAAGGTGAATGGTTAAAGCATAGACATTGGAAAAGTATATTTATATACTTCTGTTTTAAACTGAAACAAATCTAGGGCCAGAAGGAATGGATTGATTGCACTAGTAATCCTTCTATAACTTTCCAACATATGTTGGAGTAAACAGATTGTAATTTGGGTAATTTTTCTAATTGCAAACGGGAACATACTTGTGTATTGGCAGGGTGGTTACAAGGTCCCTAGAAGTGGAGTAAACAGATTGTAATTTGGGTAATTTTTCTAATTGCAAACAGGAACATAGAAGTGATGAATTTGAATTTTTCTTGGTTTTATATATAGTATTAGGTTTTTTCTCATGCTTTCTGTGAATGGCACGGGTAAATTTTATCTTACACCCACTAGATTATCGATATGTAATTTCGGTAATTTTGATTTCAAAAGATATTTTAAAGAAATGCAATGATTTCGTTTGTGTATTCAATAAACACAAGATTTTATAATTGAGTAAAATATTCGCCATGCTTGGTGAGAGATTCGCCAAAACATTATCTATACATATCATATTATTGATAAAATCGTCTTCCATTTTTCCTATATACCATGGAGATTCGCTCATTTATTATACATGTAAATTTAGTGGGGGTTCTTAAAATTTTCCCTGGCCCCTTCATAGCAAGAATGGCATCATCCTGACTGTTGCGGTGCAAATACATTTCCATAAAGAAACCGCATCCACTGGGATAGCCATGATCACAATTTGGTAAACATTATATATACACGTATTGAAACGAAAGAATTGATACTTGTTGAAATATAATTTCAACTGCCGTACACGGACAGCGAGGACAACGCAGTTAATTCCATACAACCGTCGGTATTTTCCCTGCACCACCTTTCACACTGGTTGGTATTTTTGGAGGGGGCTCCGATCACCCCGACTTGCTGCCACGCGTCCAGAGTACGATTTCAAAACCGCCCATCCCCTAGAACGTAAACTTCGTGCAAGTGGAGCCTCCGCCAAAATGATGACATCCATTCGATTAAATCAATGGTCGTGTACAAGCCTACACCAGGAGCAATTTAATACTTGACTTGACGTAAAAGTTTCATTTTTGACCAGCAGTAATGTAATTAATGATATATATGATGGTTGGTAGAACATAGTTAATAGTTTCAATTTTATTGTTTTATTTACTACGGAAGTATGGGCAAAAGTTAAACAATATATATAATGTTTTTTGTTCATTGTATTTGATATGAAACGAGCAAAAGTGCAAATATGGTAAAAACAGGGGCAGTGTGGGAGTGAAAACAAAAGGGGAAAATTTGCAGCAGTGAATGAACATAATTGTTGTTGAATATGACAATGTAAGGGAAGCACGCTGGTGTGCAATGGTAAATTTTTCTTTTGTTTTTTTGTTGAAAACAAAAAGGGAAGAACACACAACAGTGCAAATGAATGTACGATTTTTTTTATTTACAGTAGTAAATGTAAATCAAAGTTTACACAGAGCAGTGTAAATTTTTAAATGGAGGCAGAGTAATTTTGTTTTGGTGGAAGTTCTTGGTGAATTGCTCTGAGGGAGAGGAAGAAATATGTAACAGCTAGTATTTGTCAATGAATATAAAGTTTTTTATGGGTGTGAAAAATCTATGTTCTCATAAAACAATTTGTTTTAAGCTTCCCTGTGTTAATATCCTGGAAGAAAACAGAGCATTGTTCTTTGTTCAGTGATTTTGTTTTGGAATTTACCACAAAATTCCCAACAGTGGCAGGTCCAGGCTCTTTGAAGGTGTCAAAGATGCTAAAGGAAGGTTCTTTTTGTTGCAGTGGCTTTTCCAGTAGAGTGAAGACTCAGTCAAGAAAGGATCCAGGTATTTCTCAAAGTTTTGTGTGTAGCTGTTGAAGACAATCAGTGTTTTTCTAAATACACAGTCAAATATTTGAAGCATAGCTGAGAGTGCAAGGAATGGCCAGCACCAGCACTAGCATGGGTATATTTAATACTCAAGTCCCATAGTTTAATGGGAAAAACTATGACTATTGGGCAATAACCGTGAGAGCCCTATTTGCCTCACAAGATTTATGGGAACTTGTTGAATATGGGTTTGAAGAACCAGCAGGTGAAAATGAGTTTAACAGCTTAACTCAGGCAGGGAAAGATCTATTGAAGAGCAATAGGAAGAAGGATTCCAAAGCCCTTGTATTTTTATATCAAGCAGTGCATGAGAGTGTGTCTCCAAGGATAGCAGCAGCCAAGACATGCAAAGAAGCATGGAAAACTCTCAAGACAGCCTATCAAGCCATGGAGAAAGTGAAGACAACAAAACTATAGTTGTTGAGGAGAGACTTTGAGAATCTTTGCATGAAGGAAACATACAATATTGACTCATTCTTTACACATGTGATTGGTCTCGTCACACAGATGAGGACTCATGGAGAAATTCTTGAAGAAAGGAGGATTGTGGAGAAACTATTGAGGATCCTACCCTCAAAGTTTGGTCTGATTGTCACCACCATAGAAGAGACAAAGGATCTCTCAAACTTTTCAGTTGATGAACTTCATGCATCATTGATAACACATGAGCATAGGTTGAGTAGAAATGAAAACTCATATCTAGAGCAAGCCTTCAAGACCCAGATGTCCTTTGGAAGAGGAAGAGATCAAGGCAGAGGAAATAAGAGAGGAAGAGGCAGAAGCCAAAACAGAGGTGGGAGGAACAGTCCAGCAAATTCTCAAGGAAGAGGCAGCAACCCAAATCAGAACCAAGGCCAAGGCAACAGTCAACAAAGTGGACAACATCATGCTCAGCGACAAAGGTATGAAAAATCCAGTGTCTAATGTTATTACTGTAAAAAATATGGGCATTATGCCAATGAATGTAGGAAGAAGCAGCATGATATGAATAATAGATCTAGTGCGAATATCACTAGAGAAAATATCAGCCAAGTCAATGTGTTGATAGCTTGTATTATGGCTGAAACAAACAGTGATGATATATGGTTTCTAAATTCCGGTTGTAGTAACCATATGACAGGAAACATAACCCTGTTTTCCAATTTAGATCAAAATGTGAAATCACAAGTGCACTTGTGACTGATAGTAAAATTTATGTTATGGGAAAAGGAGAAGTAAAAATATTTACAAAGAAAGGTGAAAATAAAGCCATAGCAGATGTCTATTATGTTCCTAGAATGAAGTGTAACCTCTTAAGTATTGGACAGCTTGTTCAAAAGGGTTACAATGTTTTCTTTGTGAATGATGTCTGCACCATCATGGGTAGACCACCCAGCAAACGATGCATTGTTGAAGTGAAGATGATGAGGAACAGGATGTTCCCTCTCAAAATAAAGGCAGATCTGAAAAACAAAGAAGTAATTGCAGCAGTTACCCAAGAGGCTTTCCAAAGCATACCAAAGGATGAAAATTGGTTGTGGCACTTGAGATTTGGACATCTCAACTTTGGAGGTCTTAACTTGTTGAGTAGAAAAGGAATGGTAAGAGGATTACCATTGATAGAGAAACCGGACAGCCTTTGTCAAGGTTGTATCTTGGGGAAACAACAAAGAGTAAGTTTTCCATCAGGGAAAAGCATAAGGGCAAAGGCACCCTTAGAAATTGTCCACTCAGATTTATGTGGACACATGCAAAATCCATCATTAGCAGGTAGCCAATATTTTGTAATATTCATTGATGATTTCACTAGAAAGGCTTGGGTTTATTTCCTGAAGAACAAAAGTGAAGTGTTTGAAAAATTTCGGAATTTCAAAGCACTTGTTGAAAACCAAAGTGGGCTACATATCAAAGTTTTGAGAACTGATAGAGGAGGTGAGTATATCTCCAAGGAATTCCTACGGTTTTGTAGAGAAAATGGAATTCATAAGCAATTTACAGCTAGGTACACCCCGCAGCAAAATGGAGTTGTTGAAAAGAAGAATAGCACCATCATGGATATGGTGAGGAGTATGTTGAAGGCAAAGCATTTGCCAAATGATTATTGGGCTGAAGTTGTAAATTGTGCAGCATATATTTTGAATAGATGTCCTACAAAAGTAGTGATGAATAGAGTGTCGGAAGAAGCATGTAGTGGGAGAAAGCAAGGAGTCACCCACATAAAAGTTTTTTGATGTGTGGCTTATGCACACATTCGAGATCAGCTAAGGAGGAAGTTGGACAGCAAAGGGGAGAAATGTATTTTCATTGGATACAGTGAGGAATCCAAAGCTTACAGGTTGTATATCCCATCTACCAAGAAGTTTTTTGTGAGCAGAGATGTTCAATTCATTGAGGAGGAAGCTTGGGATGGAAGCATAGAGAAAACAATGAATGTTAAAAACTGTTTGTCTCATGATGAATATGATGAGGAGATGGTTGAAATACATCCCCAAACAGCAGTGCCAACACAAGGATAGCAAGCGACACAGTTGAGGAGAAATGAAAGTGCTTCTCCAAGCACACCCAATGAGGAAATTCAAGTGCATCCTCAAGCACTTGTACACCAAATGAAAGAGGTAAGAAGTTCAGAAATTTAAGTGATATTTATGAGCAAAAGGCAGCAAATGAAGGTATGAATTCTTTGTTTGCATTATATTGTCATGTTGATGACCCTATTCATTTCAAAGATGATGTTAAGGATAGGAAATGGATAGAATCTATGGATGAGGAGATCAATGCCATAGAAAGAAACAAAACATGGGATTTGGTTGAATTACCAAAAGGTGAAGAAGTCATTGGAGTCAAATGGGTTTACAAGACCAAGAGTAATGCTGAAGGAAAAATAGAAAGACACAAGGCGAGGATGGTTGTCAAAGTGTATAAGTAGCAGTAGGGGAGAGATTATGAGGAAACTTTCGCACCGGTTGCAAGAATGGAAACCGTGAGAACAATGTTGTCCATAGCAGCACAAAACAAGTGGAAAGTTTGCCAAATGGACGTGAACTCAACATTCCTAAATGGAGTGTTAATGGAAGAGGTTTACATTGAACAACCTCTAGGCTATGAAAAGAAAGGCCAAGAGCACAAAGTATGTAGATTGAAGAAAGCTCTTTATGGGTTGAAGGAAGCACCAAGAGCGTGGTACAGTAGGATAGATTCCTATCTACTGGAAAATAGATTTGAGAAGTGTGAGGGACAACCCCCCATCTAAATCAAAGAAAAGGATGGTACAATGCTAATTGTTTTGTTATATGTTGATGATGTTATTTTCACAGGTAATGATGACGATCTCATGAAAACTTCAAAACAATCATGAAAGAAGAATTTGAAATGACTGACATGGGTTTGTTGAGATACTTCTTAAGAATGGAAGTAGATCAAAATGAAAATGGGATTTTTATCTCACAGGAAAAATATGTTAATGAAGTGTTGGCAAGATTTAGCATGCAGGACAACAAGGTAGCAATCGCTCCCATAGTGATGGGATTAAAACTCAACAAAGAGGACAATGGGAGGGATTTTGATCCTAGCTTGTATAAGAGCATAATTGGTAGCCTAGTGTATTTGACTACAACTAGGGCAGATATAATGTTTGTTGTTAGTTTAATTTCCAGATTCATGGAGAGGCTAAAGGAAGCACATTGGCATGCAGCAAAAAGAATTCTGAGGATGTTAAAGGTACTAAAAGGTTTGGCATTTTATATAGTGTCTCAGAATGTTCAGATTTAATTGGATACACTAATAGTGATTGGGCTGGAAGTGTAGATGATCAGAAAAGTACATCCGGTTATGTTTTGAACATGGGTTGAGGAGCCATTTCATGGGCTTCTAAGAAACAACCTATTGTAGCATTGTCTACAGCAGAGGCTGAATATGTGGCAGCGACATTAGCAACATGTCAAGCAGTTTGGATGAGAAGAATGTTAAGGAGCTTAGGCCAAGAGCAGGCAAAAGCAACGGTGATCTTTTGTGACAATAGCTCAGCTATTGCATTATCCAAGAATTTTGTGTTTCATAAGAGAATGAAACACATTGACACAAGGTTTCATTACATCAAGGAATTGGTGAATAATGGAGAAATTGTTTTACAACATTGCAGGACTCACGAACAGGTTGCAGACATTTTGACAAAGCCATTGGACCTGAAAAGCTTTGAATTTTTGAGGAAATGTCTGGGTATCATTGATAACCTAGTAGTTGAAATTAAAGGGGAGTGTTGAAATATAATTTCAACTGCTGTGCAGGGACAGCGACGGTAGCACAGTTAATTCCACAAAGCCGCCGGTATTTTCCCCGCACCACCTTTCACGCTGGCTAGTATTTTTGGAGGGGGCTATGATCACCCCGACATGCTACCATGCGTCCAGAGTACGATTTCAAAACCGCCCATCCCCCAGAACGTCAAGTTTGTGCAAGTGGAGCCTCCGGGAAATTGATGACAGCTATTCGATTAAATCAATGGTCGCGTACAGGCCTACACCAGGAGCAATTTAATACTTGACTTGATGTAAAAGTTTTATTTTTGACCAGCAATAATGTAATTAATAATATATACGATGGTTGGTAGAACGTAGGTAATAGTTTTAATTTTATTGTTTTTTTTACTACAGAACTATGGGCAAAAGTCAAATAATATATGTAATGTTTTTTGTTCATTGTATTTGATATGAAAAGCACAAAAGTGCAAAGAGGGTAAAAATAGGGGCAGCCTGTGAGTGAAAACAAAAGGGGAAAATTTGGAGCAGCAAATGAACATAATTGTTGTTGAATATGGCAATGTAAGGGAAGCACACTGGTGTGCAATGGTAAATTTTTCTTTTGTTGTTTTGTTGAAAGCAAAAAGGGAAGAAAACACAACAGTGCGAATGAATGTATGAATTTTTTTTTATTTACAGTAGTAAATGTAAATAAAAATTTACACACAACAATGTAAATTTTTAAATGGAGGCAGAGTAATTTTGTTTTCGTGGAAGTTCTTGGTGAATCCCTCTGAGGGAGAGGAAGAAATATGTAACTGGCAGTATTTATCAATGAATATAAAGTTTTTTTATGGGTGTGAAAAATCTCTGTTCTCATAAAATAATTTGTTTTAAGCTTCCCTGTGTTAAGATCCTGGAAGAAAACAGTGCATTGTTCTTTGTTCAGTGATTTTGTTTTGGAATTTACCAGAAAATTCCCAACAATACTCAGACGTAGTGAGGGAAGCGCCTTTGTCTATTACATCTATCATAGGTTTGAGTGAAAATATAAGCACCTCATCCATGACAAACAGGTTCTAGGAGCGTGAAATAATGATGTCCGTAGTTGATCTCGGGCAATTTTGAGTCCTTAGTTTTGGCCATTCTCTTCAATCTGAAAAGCTGACTAACGGCGATAGCACCAAATACAAGAGACCAAAGTTGGCTAAGGATAATATTTAGTTTTCAGATTGAAGAGCATGGCTAGAACTAAGGCTCCCACAACCTGTTTGTCATGGATGAGGTGCTCATATTTTCACTCAAACCTCCGATAGATGTAATACAGAAAGGCCTTTCAATCACTAGGTCTGAATATAAATTCTTTCATTTCAATACGTGTATATATATCCATTTGCGTCAACGCATGTATCGCCATGATCACAAAGACTTTGACAATACAAGCTGCCCCGTATCCCCTAAAATAATGGGTGATTTCGTCTCAATATCCAGTGTAGGGTTGTTTCTCCTCCTTGTTTGGAGTTGGTAAACATCAAAGTTGCAACAATAAAAAAGATATTTGTAACAATAAAAAAATATTATTTCGTAATGAACCTTTATGTCCATGAGGATAAACCCCAGTCGCAAATATTGGATTAGCGATAGAGGGATTGTTCCCCACAGTTGAATGGGAAAGGAGTTACATGTTAAATAAATTCTAAAGGGATTTGATTTCAAGGTTGACAACTGCAATCCTATGCATTCCACTTTAATTAAGAAGCCCTCAATGACTCACTACAAGTCAGTATTTTGATGGTTAACTCATCGAAGAACTATCTATCAATTCAATGATAAATCCTGATCACAAAGATTAGATTAGCCATAGAGGGGCTGTTGTCCATACTTGAATTGGAAAGGAGAAAAGAGGGGTCCAACCTGAAAGGAAAAGAAAATGACAACTAGAAAATAAAATAGAGAGATATAACAATAATGGATATGGATTGATAAAGCTAGTTAATTAAGGAATATGATTGAGTTTGATTAATTAGTGGAATCTCATTCCTACTTATTATGATGCCTTTACATATATTCAAGTTGCGAGGATTTTTATCAATTTCAATGCCTTTCTAATGTGTCTTTTGAAATGGTGATTTTATTTACAAGAATTTTGGTGTCTTCAATACAAACATGCATTTTTTTTACAATATTTTTAGCTAAGGCTAAGGATATGATATGTTCATGTTTTATGTCTTTAGATTTTTTTTTTTATTCTAGTCTTGAATGATGTACTAGATTCACCAATGTAACATCTCACAATGGAGAAGCAAAGCAAATTTTGGAGACCCCCTTTGGTTGGTGAATGTCAATTTTGTCCTTAACAAATCTCATTTTTTTTTACGGTGACCAAAGTTTTAAAGGATGTGATGATATTCTTCTTCTTTATAACTTCTCGAATCTTATGAATAACTCTCTCAACGTAGTGAATGTATGCATTCCTATTCATGTTGTTATTTTCAATTAAATTAATTTAGTTTAATATTCTCATTACAAATCTAAAAAAATGTTATTAATATATTTTTATTTATATCATACATTGTTAAATAAGTTTTCCAATTCACAAAATTTTTACTAGAGATGTTGGGGACTCAAATCTCACCTAGAGAATCGAGGATTTTTTATGAGTGCCATCATGCGTCGGGAGGACATCCATATGCAAAAATAATGAAGGTTTGAATTTATTCTGAGCAGCCTCCTAAAATAATAAATATATCAGTCTATGATTTAAAGATGTTAAAACTATTTTATCGCTTATAAATGGTGTGTTTTGTTTTCTGAAAAGGACTATTATAAAAAATGCCAGCGTAAACCAAAATTATTTGGGATGACAGCATCGCCCCTCAAAAGGAAGGGTAAGATAACTTTAATATCTATATTTATAAAGATGAATGAATTCTAGCCATTTTTGTAACATACCTATTTATATACGTCTTAATAACAGTATGAGTGTAGGTAATATTTAGTATTTTGGTTTATATATACAATTTTGTTTTAAATCATTTGTAAATGTTCATTTAAATTTTGAATAAGTTTTTCAGATAAAAGAATATAAAAAATATATAAAATGTATTTTCTTATTTATAATTTTTTTTAGTTATTTCTTTCTTCATGGAAAAAGTTGCACTTTTTTATTGATAAATAAAATGCATTTTGCAGATACATTGCATATACAATATTTAGGAATGTGCCTGTCAACAACCAAAAGCATTTCGACCTGTGTTCTGCCTCATGTGTGAGGCTTTTCATTAAAAAGTCTATGAAAATATTATAAAGCTCTTCACAGAGAGCCCTTACTGTGCTGTAATATAAGGAAAATAAAGAAGTGAATAATTACATATGGTCATTCGAACTATGGATCCAAAAGTGCAAAAAGCAATCATAGTTGTTTATTTTTCATAGCCCGTATCGTGTTATAATATAAATAAAATAAAACAGTGAATAATTACATATGGTCATTCAAGCTATGGATCAAAAAGTGTAAAAAGCATTCACAGTTGTAGATTGTTCATATTCCAAGTTCTATAAACGGCCTATGGTAGTATTGATAGGTGTTGTCATCTCTTTCCTCCATGATCAACCATAAAATGTCATCCCTACGAGTAGCCTCCTCGTTGGATAAGATGTCAGTGGAGTTGTGTTGCCTTCCCTGTAGATGTGACGGCATGAGAAGACATCAAAATATGTTATGAGTTTGTGAGTTTCATCCAAGATATGTTTTAGAGAGTATGCATTGCAATAAGATGTTTTGTTTATCCAGTTGCATATGATTTGTGAGTCTTTATCCAGTTGCATATGATTTGTGAGTCTCCAAATAGCTGTAAATGATGGCAGTTTTTGGATAATGCAAAAAAGATGAGTTTCTTTCCGCAATGAGCTCTACAAAGTTTTTAGTCCCCCTTCCAAGTCCCATTTTTATTTTATATACATGAGTTTCAGACAGAAGGAGTATAGCCCCCCCTCCCCAAACAACCTCTTGAGCTGATCCAACAAAATATGCCCATGGATGAGCTGAGTTCATAACTTCAGTTGTTATGTTCCTATGGGTCGCTTGATAGTCCTCTTTGGGTATGGAGCTATAGTTGGCTAGTAGTCTCGTAATAATGGAGGGCCAGTGGGGGGCGAGGGGGTCTTTGAAGAAAGAATATAGATTTTTTAATTATTTCATAAAAATAAATATTTGATTTTTTGTTTTAGAAATATTATTGTGTAATAATAATTATATCAAATAGTGGTATTTAAGTTTTTGAGTTTTAGAGTTTATCTTTTTTCATAATAGAATAATTTTTTATTTATCAAAGAGGTTTATTTTTTGTAATAATTTTTTATGTTAAAGTTTTGATTTCCGCATATGTTGAAATTTTTTTGACAATATTTATGGTTAAATTTCTCATATGTTGTTTTTTACATATTCTAAAAATTCAATGGATGATGTTTGTGATTAAATTGTTCAAGTGCTTCTTCTGACACTGATTGTGAGGATCAAATTTCCAAGGTTGAAGAGATCTTAGATTCCATGGTAGTTTAAAAAATCATTCAAACTAAGTATATATTCACTATTTTAAATATTGGATACTTCACCATTTTTAAATATACATTTCTAATAGAAATATCACAAATGCATTTAGGTACATATGCCACAGCATAAAGCTGAGTTGGAAGAATTTGTTGCTACTCCTAATCAAAGGATTATATATTACCAGAATCCATGTTCATTTCTTGATTCTTTGAAAACGAACTTTGAAAACGTTCTACATCATCTCTTTCTTGTCCAAAAATTCATAATTTCTATTTCTTTGTGAATTATTTTCATAAATAGTTATGTGATTTTTTTGTGTGTGCAGATTATCCAAAATAATTTCATTCAAAACCAATTGGAGGAGGAAGAAAATACCAATGCCAAAACAAGGAAGGAATTGCAAAAAATATGTGGAAATATTAATTACTACATTGATAATTTGAGATTTCTATGTGCTTATGAGGTATGTCATGTAATTCAATTAGTTTATAATTTAATGAAAGATATTTATGATAAAAAATTAAATAGTTTTTAAAGATAATATTCTATTGGCTAATATCTTTTCTACATATTATATTTACTTATAATTACATCATTTATGATTATTTTAAGTTATAGAGACTAATATTAAAGTTGGCAATTGAAGAATACTTAGGAAACTTAAATTTCTCAATATTAGAGTTTTCATGATAAAACTAGTTGTAACTTGTAAATCAAATTATATATATAGATATAAAATTTATGGAAAGTAAATTTAGTAATAATATATAATATATATATATATATATATATATATTATTATTTTAATTTATAAAGATCTAATGACATATATAATTCATTATGAGTCATAAAAAATTATTATTATGATTTTATTACATTTGAAATTTAAATTTATAATATTTTGATTATTTTAAAATAATATATACATTTTTATGAGATTAAAATTATTTTATTATATTATAATACTTTTGGATATCAAGGAGTTGTTTTATTTTATTTAATATATGCTTATTATTTTTTGTTATATATGTTTATTATGAGAAATTAATAATACATTTGCTACATTGTTTGTGAAGGCTCTTCATTACTACATTTCGAAATAATCACAGAAAATGCAAAGATTCTTGAAAGATATGATAAAATTATTAAAAAAATACTGGAAATTACTATGCACGTCTTTTCGTTTTTAATATGCTCTAGACTTGGACTCTCACCCCTCTTCTCTTTTTTCTCCTTTTAATTGTTTGCTTTTTATTAAAATAAACTAAAATGGTCATTTAACTCTAGAGATTTTAATATCTTTATTTTAATTTTATTTTGTACTTTTTAATTAATTTTTTAGTTTAAAATTTTATTTTACAATAATTATTTAAAAAAATTATAAAAAATATATATTTTTATAATATTTTTAATATAAATTTATAAAAAAAAAAAGATTTATAACTTTTTTTCTAGTGTTCAATAAAAGATCGAGTGTGGATAGTGTTTGTCTATTTTCTTCACTGATGCAAGCATGATATATCATCCTGACTATCATTCTTCTTCAGGATCAGGGGATTATAAACAGTGCTCCTAGATACTCATCTCCCTGTGGTAACGAGAAACAAGAAATGCTAGTAAATGAAGGAGATTTTCAGGGGTAACGAGAAAGGAGAAAAGCTAGTAAATGAATTAGTCAGGAGCGAGGAATCAATGAAGGAAACATCCGCAAATAGAAATTCAAATCGCCCACATTGGGATCGAGAGGAATACAATTTTGAAACTGATATATATCATACATATTCAATGATGGAGACGTTTCATAATAGACATTCAAATCATACACGTCGTAATCCAGAGGAATTTTATAATGTTTTATCAATTGGAACTACAATCGCATGTGATAGCAGTGTCGATGCCATCTCTAAAAATATTGCAAAGTTGCCCGGAGATAAGTAAGTGCCTGGTGTTTCTAGAAGTTCAGTTTTTAAAATTCACCTTCCTGTTAATTTATCCTAAATTTATGAGGCATCAAACAATGATTTTTGGGGCTAAATCTTTGCCACTTTAGCGCCACTATACTTCATGCTATTATACACATAAATATTTTTCAATTATGTAAAAAGCATATTAATTGGAGTCTGTATGCAAACGTTATTTCACTCAGAAGTTCACCTTGATGTTTTCACACCTATAGATTGAGACAATGTCATGCCAACCCCCATTATTCATAGAAAAGGGTCTAGCCATGTGATTATGATGTAAACTACTCTAGAAGAGTTTATATTGTAACTCTAGTTAAGATTTGATTTAGTCAACATGAACCACTAGTAGGTTATCAGGTTGTGTTATGACTAGGCCACTAGGAGGAAGATGCATTCCATTCTTTCAAGAAAATTTTGTTCCTTGGTTGAGAAAAGATAGGCATGAGTGATAAGAGGTATAGAACACAAAGAGTCTATGTGGATTGTAGCATCCCATGTGTCACGCCCCAAGCCTACGGTGGTCTTCCAACCGTGTCGGCGAGGTGCGGCACCACCCCACACTTTCTTTTTAACAATACTTATGTGTGTAGACTGCGCCTAATTCACAACCGATACTTATCTTGTTTTTCACAACCAAGTAAAACATTCATTTATCCTTTATACTTAATGAAGCCCATACTCATTCATTATCCATCGCAATTAAATAACAAACATCAACAATTGCAACAAGTATAAAGGGGATAGGCAACTCCCCATAATGTGAGTCTGCCCAACCGTTTATTAAGAATATCAGTTTTACAATACAAGTGTGCTTGGAAAATCTCCAAGCCAACACTTAGCCAAATTTACAATATGAGGCATAGAACTACCTTTACAACATTTGTGCACTCTTGCACGGTAGAAAGGTGCTCACACGAACCACCTGCAACACTACCTCAAGCCCGGCACAAATCTGAAACTTTGTCACCTGCTTACGACACACCTTGCCAACAACCATAACCAAGAACCAACTGCGCACTTCTCCAAGTGATGCGCATGAGCTATGCGCATTTCCCCCTGCTAAATCTGCGCACCTCCTTGCTATGCGAAATCTCCAAGTGCGTATGAGAGATGAGCGAATGTGTTGTTCAAATGAGCTCAACGCATGGGTTATATATACTCTTCCAACGTGGGTTGTGCGTGTGGGTGATAGCCCCTGCTGACCCCCCAAAACCATCGTAACACACCCCAAAATGCTCCTTGTATAGTCGGTCTATGCCTCAACGTAGCCTCCTCCAAGTCGCAGTATAAGTGCCCATCGTTTCCACGCATTTTGTCAAGTTCAGTCTTTCGTCGCATTTCCTGCGGTCGTAACGTCACATTTCGTGCGACGGTGCCTTCGTGCACCCGTTTGGCATGCGCCCGTCGTGCGCACCCGCCCTGTCGCCTGGTGCCTGCCCGTCGCATTCCTATAGGGCGTTACATCCTCCTCCACCTGAAGTCGTTGTCATCCTTGACAACATCCCAACTCCAAGCATCAAACCATGATGTCAACTCCCCTCACATATGGCAACCATCCTGCAACATATGTAGGTCTCCATCTCCACCATGTCTCATCTAAGTGACCAACTGTCACCAGGATAGTCCATACTAATGTAATTCATATATCAGATGTCCATGACCACCGGCTACCTGCCACAATCTCTCCATGTTGCTCTCCACCATGAAAGGCTGATCCTTTCAACATCAAGCTACATGTCCACTGCAACAAAGTGTCCACTCCATCATGTGCATCATCTCCATCATGTGCAAACTTCCCATGATATGTCAACAAGTGTTAACACATCTCAATAATGTGCCAACATCTCATCTCAACAATCAGAAGTCCTCTCAATCCATGACAATCAACCATCATGTCACAATCTCCACATGGTGCTCCACTGTGGGAGGCTGGTCCCTCCATCTCAAGCTACATGCTTATTGCAACAGATAGTGTTGACCTCATCATGTGTCGTTCCCATGTGAACATGTTGCCATGATACTCCAACACAATGCCAACACCTCATGTACATGCTAGCCCCTCATGTCTGAACTAGTTGGGTAGCTAATCCAACAATCACACCCAAACCATGAGAATGCACATCCTCATGCCACCATTAGTTGTTCCTCAAAGCATCCCTGTCACATCTTGAACTCGATCAAGAATCCATCCTCATAATTAAACCATGCTCAGGTCCATGAAGTAGTCCCCATCTCATCTGCAACATGTCCATGATGTTTGGTGTCAATGTGCTATATGAAATCAACAACATCAATCCCAACATCATCCATAAGTGTGCCTCCTCCATGTGAAGAGACCATCTCATCAAACCTCAACTCTCGGTTTGCCACATCCAAGTCCATGGAGCAACCTCCATCATACCTACAATGTGTCATCCCTCAAGTCATCCAAGTGCTCTAAGAGAACACTTCTCCCTCAAGTGTCAAGTGTCCCAAGAGAGCACCTCATCACCAAGTCAAGTGCCTCAAGAGAACACCTTTCTCATGTATCCATGTGTTGCCCATGATCACAGATCAATCAGCTCCCATGTGTAAAAGTAGTTGAGTCTCGGCTCAACCCATACCCAAGTGTAGCCACCAAGGTATCATCATCATCGTAACTCCATCACCTCAAAGTGCCTCATATCAATCCTCCACATCAAGTCACTCTTTCAAGCCATGCCCATACATGGGGTTTGAAAGTGTTCATCCCATACTGCACCAAAGACTCTGCCCTTAGCTCCTCAATGCATCAGATCCTCTAAGTCCACCATATATGAAGTCCCCTAGAAGTCACAAAAATCTCATGTCATCATGAGCTCCATAAGTCATCCTCAACCAACACTCTAGCAAGCATACAAGCCTCCACCAAAAGGTCTCTGCAAGATGCCTCAGCTCTCCATGTAGTAAGAATGCTCCATAGGCTGCTCACAACTCCATCCAATGTCCATGGTTTTGTTGCACAAGAGTGTACAACATCTCCATAGTCTCATAGGTAATAAGTCTCCATGTCACACTAGCAAATCCCTCTGCTCAACATCCATGCCATGGTACACCACATTGGATGTCCATAAGTGACATCTCCACAAGTGCACCCACAATATGTCCCTGCATAAGACTGTCATGCTCCATGTCTCCAACCTGATGTCCATGACTAAGTTGCCATGTAGTCCAACCAAGTAGACCCACCACAACCATCGGTCATCCCTATCCAAGCTGCAATCTTCGGTCTAGTGAACTCGGTCACCCAACCATATCATCATGTCATGAGTTTCCTCCATCATAGCTCCTCCACCTAAGTGTCCACCAAGAATATCTCTTGGTCTCGGCCATGAGAAGTCCACCCAAGCAACTCAAGTGTGTGCCCTCCAATCTGCTCATGAGTCATGCCAGGAACTTAGCCATGTGGCTAAAGCATGACCCAATCATCCGCAATGATCATCAAGTTCCACCCTTGTCACGGGCCTTTGTACCTTCTACCATAAGGTCACAAACAACCCCAACAAGTCCTGCAACAATCAACAATCCTTGCTTCTCCATACAAGGTCTCACCATGAACATCCATGGTAAGATGCTCCCTAGCATCGGCAAACTAGCTTCGCCCTTCCCTGCACATGGTCCATCTACCAAATTCTCACATGAAACACATGTATCAATAGTACTTACACCATCAACATGATCATCATGAGGTTCCTCCATGAGAGTATCCTCATCCATACATGAATGCAAATTGCACGATCCTAGTCCAACTTGATCAACCTCAAGTTCATCCTCGGTCACGGTCATGTCTGTAACATCATCAACTATCAAGGCTTCCTCTTCCTTATCACATTCTGCAGCTTCCTTTTTATGAGCCAAAGCTATGGAATGCTTCTTCTCAAGAGTTAGCACTTCCCCCTTCTTTCGAATCAATTCTTGCCTTGTCTTCAATTCCTTAGATTCTGCTTCAAACAAGTCCACTTGCTTCACAAGTCGATAGGCTTCGTCCCTATTTCCATCAGAAATTCCTTCCTTGACCAAGGTACGAAGAGCATCCCTTGCCTTGAACATAACCTTGTCCCATTCTGCAAGCCTTTGTTCAACCTCCCTTGATTCTGCAAGTAGACTCCCTTCAAGTTCCTTGAAGGTTGCAAAACCCGTTTCTTGCAAGATAGACATCCTTGACTCTTCATCGTTACGAGAAACCCGGCTCAAACTAGCTCAACCGAGCTCTGATACCAACTGTCACACCCCCAAGCCTACGGTGGTCTTCCAACCGTGCCAGCGAGGTGCGGCACCAACCCACACTTTCTTTTTAACAATACTTATGTGTGTGGACTACGCCTAATTCACAACCTGTTTTTCACAACCAAGTAAAACATTCATTTATCCTTTATACTTAATGAATCCCATACTCATTCATTATCCATCACAATTAAATAACAAACATCAACAATTGCAACAAGTATAAAGGGGAGGGGCAACTCCCCATAACGTGAGTCTGCCCAACCGTTTATTAAGAATATCAGTTTTACAATACAAGTGTGCTTGGAAAATCTCCAAGCCAACACTTAGGCAAATTTACAATATGAGGCATAGAACTGCCTTTACAACATTTGTGCACTCTTGCACGGTAGAAAGGTGCTCACATGAACCACCTGCAACACTACCTCAAGCCCGACACAAATCTGAACCTTCGTCACCTGCTCATGGCACACCTTACCAACAACCATAAGCAAGAACCAATTGCGCACTTCTCCAAGTGATGCGCATGAGCTATGCGCATTTCCCCCAGCTAAATCTGCGCACCTCCTTGCTATGCGAAATCTCCAAGTGCATATGAGAGATGAGGGAATGTGTTGTTCAAATGAGCTCAACACATGGGTTATATATACTCTTCCAACGTGGGTTGTGCGTGTGGGTGACAGCCCCTGGCCAACCCCCAAAAACCATCGTAACACACCCCAAAATGCTCCTTGTATAGTCAGCCTATGCCTCAACATAGCCTCCTCCAAGTCACAGTATAAGTGCCCATCGTTTCCATGAATTTTGTCAAGTTCAGTCTTTCGTCGCATTTGTTGCGGTCGTAACGTTACATTCCATGTGACGGTCCCTTCGTACGCTCATTTGGCACGCGCCCGCCCAGTCGCCTGGCGCCCGCCTGTCGCATTCCTCTAGGGCGTTACACCATGGGCGACATGATGTAAAATACTCTATAAGGGTCTATATTATAACTATAGTTAAGAGTTGATGTAGTCAAGAGCTGTGTTATAACCAAGCCAATAGGAGGAAGAGGAATTCCATTCTTCCGAGAGCATTTTTTTCCATAGCTGTTAGAAGATAACCAGGAATTATAGGAGGTAGAGCCCACAAAGAGGATTTATGCATTATAGCAACCCACAGGCCACATGCATTAATTCTTTGTACCTACAACCATATTTCTAGACAAAGAAAGAGAGTAAAGCGACCTCACCTTCCAACTGGGTTTTCGCTCAAAAGGTTTTCCTAGAGAGCATAACTTGTGTCTTATGTGTGTGTGTAAGAACATTTTGTCATTCTCTACATTTTTGCATGATTTCCATTCACATGCGTTCACTAATTATAGTTAAATCTATAGATCTTAAAGTTTAATAAAATTATAATAGTGTAGAATATCATATTTTCAATATAACATTATTAGATCTCTTGGGACAAACTATTGAGTGGAATATCCATTATAGTTTATGGATCATCAATTTCCGAATTTCTAACACAATTTACTATTTTAAAAAAAAATTGGGTCTTGAAATTTCAGTGTAGTTTTGAGGCGCTATTTTACGTTTCTTAAGAAAATTTGCAAACTAGTGCCATGGATCTGCAGTTGATTTTTTTCCTCAATGAGACCTTTCTAATTAGTTATCATATGCATCAAACAGATATCATATGCCAAAGGTATGACCTGGGAAATTGATGTAACAACTAACCCCAATGGGGCACACAAACTTCTGGTGCTTCATCCCCTATGGTTAGGTTTTTATATTTTTAGGGGTTTCCCTTGTTTCTCAATAATAAAAAGGAATTTTAGCATCATGATATTCATCACCTCTCTTCTTAAATATAGCTATGATCGCCCGAGCTAGTTTGTTTCCATTCTCCATGTAAATAATTCTCAGTATTTGTGATTAATGAATTGAGGTTTAGTTTTCATTGTAGCTCTATGTTTTTCTTTAAATTTGTATTTCATTTTGTTCTTTCATAAACCTATATTAGAGGTGCCATAAGTTTCATGCAACGAAGACATGACCAAAAGAGTGTATATTTTAAAACCCTGATTCTACAAAAGCTTTTGGAGCAACAATCTGATCCCCTGCCACTAAATTCCATCCATTGTTATGCTTCATGCCAAAACAAAGAAAATGTAAATCAACTTTTGAATATTTTTTTAAATACCTTTGGGCACCCCTTTAATTGAGGTCTAATAAACAAGGATATTTTCAAGAACTAATTTAACCAAGACTAATCACCCACTCTTAACAAAATTCTATTGGTTCAAATAGAGATCTGACCTTCCACCTTCTTAATCATCCACAACCAATCATTGAAATGGTAACCATTTGGTTTAAGTAAAAAATAGAGATTTTTTATGCTATCTTCAGTCAATTTTAACCGGTAATGGAAGTGTTAATGAGTAGCGTCCATTATTCTTTAAGACAAACATAAAAAGGAAATAGTAGACTTTGGGTTACTAACCATCATGTGAGCAAGAAGGGAGAAGTGGTCTAAAATTTTTGATATTTCTCAAAGGAAACATACTTCTCCAAGGACGAAAATAAAAACACCTTCATCAAATAATAGATGTGAAATAGATACATTATGCAATATATTGATGCCCTCCAGCCTTCCATTTCTTATGGCATCTCAAACGAGCTTGTTAAATGCATCCACTACTAGAGGAAAGAGAAGGGGGGTAAAGGAAACCCATGACACATGCCACAAGAAGGATTGAAGAAATCTAATGGATGGCCATTGATAAGCACAATGTAATTAGAAGAAGTAATACACCCCATAATCTAGTTTCCAATAGCACAATTTAAGCCAACATGGATGAGAACCAGTGTTAAGAAGGTCCAATCCACATGACTATAGGCTTTAGATAGATTGATTTTAGTAACAACAATAGGAATGTTTTTTTTTTATAGAATGGAGTGCTTTGTAAGCTAGCAAAACAACATCATGTATTTAATGATTTTGTAAAAAAATGAATTGTTACCTTATAATGATCACACTTAGAATAGGCTTCAATGTAGTTGGAATGGCTATGGTTATCAACTTATAAGCCACATTGCAACAAGGGATAGGGTAGAAATCATTGAAAGAATATGTCCTACATCTTACGAATTAGGGAAATAAAATAAGAATTAATAGCACCCAATACCAAGCTTGATCCCTATGATTCTCTAACAACCTTTAATACATCCTCTTTGATCAAATAAAAGAAACCAAAAAGAATTCCATTTTCATATTATTCAAATTGAGGCTTTTCTCCTTTTGCATGGATAAAAGGGCTATTGAACTTCCCCTTCAATAACTTCTTGTAAAAGTGAAGCATTCATGTCCTTCGAGATGAAAGGAGGAAATATAGATAACAAACCTAGCTGCTCGAAAATAGGGCATCCTCTAGCTTGAGTGAAAAGTGATTTAAAGCATTAAACACCAAGTTGAGAAATATCATAAATGGATGAGAAAGAATTCCCCTCAATTTCCTTCGTATAGCATATAGTTTTCATGTTCATATGATGGTTTGCATAATTGTGGAAAAAAACAGTATTATTATCTTGTTATGAGATCTAGATGGGATGCCTCTTTAATCTCTAGGTTTCATCTTCTTTGTCAAGGATATATCTCTTTTTGTGTTCAAGGGAATATAATTTTTTGATTAATTCAAATAACAAGGCACAAAATATGATGAATACAAAACATTAGTTTTGTCTTCCATCTCCTTCAATGTAGCTCTAATGAGTTTATTAACCATTGAAATAATTTTTTTAGAAAAACAAATACACACACTATATCATGGTGATTAGTGCTTTATAAACTGGGATAAATGTTGATTTAGCCATACAAATTAGATGGACAGTAAATGCCTATAGCCATAAATCAATAATCAACATCAAAACACTTATAGCTTGACACACCTCACATCGCTAAAATTTTAAAAATCACAAACACTAATTAAATTATAACTTTATTTTCAATTTTGTTGTTTTTTTTTTTATCAAAAAGATTTCATTAGAAATTTAAAATAGAATAGAATGTAAAATTAGTCTCAATAGTCCTCGCACTCTCATTGTGACCAAAATTTTTTAGATTGGGGACTAGAGGATACCAAAATGGACACTTCACATGCATTATTTTCATAAGGCATTGAAAATGTTGCATACTAGGAATAACAAAAAAGGAGACCAAAAATGAAAACAACATATCAAGGAGGGCGGTAGGAGGGAAATTCATGTGGAGATGCGAAGTAACCAACATGATCATGAATGTGGAAATGTTCCACCCACGCTTCCAATCTACGACGATGATCAATGGTGTGATGATGATTGCGTTGGAGACCATCTAGTTGAGCCATAATTTCATTTTGAATGTGTTGAATATCAGTAAGATAGGTCGATATTTCATTTTGATCATCATACTAGTGGTCCTTGAAGATGTCTAGGTCAATTTGGATGTGTTGCAACTGCTCTAAAATGGATTCCACAGAAGTAGAGACCTCTAGGTAGCTTAGAGAGAAAGCTAGAGAAGTAGCTTAGGCACCCACTATTTCTTGGCTAGTCGAGTTGGTGGAGGATGATTTGTGTCCATGCTCAGGGTGATAGCCTGGACATCCTAGGCCCTCCCTTGATCGGGTTGGCCCCATTGCTTGGGCATATCGAAATTGAGAGAGGCTAACAGTCAACTAAGGGTGAATACCAAGAAGAGTCTATCCATGTACCTACAAGAAACAATACAAAACCAGATACCATAGAATCATTGCCCCAATTGAAAAGATACCAAAAGACTGACACAATGTGTAATGGAACAAGAAAGGCAAGAGTACAATGAGGTGAGAGGGCTAGACCGGACATACCCCACCAATGACCCAAGGAACTTACTAGAATAGAAAATACAACGCCAGTTGAGAAAAGGACTAACTTTGGTGACTTGGACCCATAACAGACTCTCAGGCTACTTACCAAACTTACCTGAGGTCGGGGTATCACCTTCACACCATTATAGACTAGGAGGAGGTATGAACAATGAGGCCATAACATAGTGTATGCCAACGTACAAATAAAAAACCTTGAAACAAAATAAGAATGCAAAGGATTTGAGAGACAAAGAGACCTTACCCCATGCACCTAAGGGAGGAACCCGGAGATTCCAAAGATGTCAGGATGACCTCAAACCTGAAATGACGTGGAGACTATGTCAGACACCACTTGCTCGGGTTCCACGATCTTAGGGGTAGACTAGTAGACAAAACCCAACCCAAACCAAAAAACCATAGTTGCCCATGACACTCCTTAGCCAAGGTTGAAACTTGAGATAACTGCCATCGCACTAGAATCGAACACCTCCAAACTCCTCATGACCAAAATTCATCTCTCAAGCTTCCAAACTTGAGAAAAATTCTCTCCAAACATCAAATTGAACAACCCATTGCATGGAATAAATCATCGCACAAGGGAATTGATTGCAGGGATGACACATTAAGGAAGAGTTAATACCCAAGTGGTGAAAGAGCAGGCCCTAATGGCCATGCTAATTTTAATCATAAGATTACTCTTAAGCAATAGAAAGAATGAAGATTGAACCTTATTTTGTATACATACCATAAATAATTTGACCATCATGGACTATTCCGTTAAAGGAATTATACCATCTTATTGCATGGATTAAATAACATGAATATCTAGCTTCACTATTTCAGACTCAGAATCAAAATAATTTTTAAAGTATAGTTACCATTTTCCAACTCCTTAAGCATGGTCAAAGGAATACTAATATGCACATCAAACCACAATGCATGAAATCATTTCATAAGAAAATATTAACATAGGTAATCTATTTATGAAAAGTCGTCACATGTCAGTTTCTACCATGTATGGGCCCTAGAACTGTTACCTGTTGGACATGCTTCTATAGTTAACTTCATACTGGAATGCAACCTGCATAATAGAATAGAGATAAATTTAACTATCGTTATATCTGAGCTAATTGATTTTAATCTCATAACATTCAAGGATTAACACAAAACACATACCATGCAAGTGAATCTCATGAGATTAGAGGGAAGCACCATTAAATATATTAATACATAATCAGATACTATTCATCAAGGATTTTCATGGCAAAGAAAACTTAAGAATTCTTCTCATAAACAAACTTGAACTATAACATAGAGAGCGTAAGAATCATCATACAACCATTTCACTCATATGACACCAACTAAAACCTCACTTGGAAGGAGGAGCACCACCACCAAGCCATGAACCACCTCTAATTCCCCCCGAGCCAAAGATTTTGCCAAGGATCAATTGTCCTCAAATGATCAATGCTCTGGGTATTTAATATCATCTTTCATAATTTAGTTATTATTAACAGTGTCCTGATTTTATAGATTTTTCCATTTGCGTAGTTCTTTTTTCAAAAAAACTCTTCTTTATCTCCCATGATGCTTTTCCTCATAAAATCTTGCCTTTATTTCCTGCAAAGCTTTTACTTCTGATGGATCTTTAATTCATCCAATCTTATTTAGAATCACATCTAGAAGCTTAATCTCTAGGTTTCATCTTCTTTGTCAAGGATATATCTCTTTTTGCGTTCAAGGGAATATAATGTTTCGATTAATTCAAATAATAAGGCACAAATAATGTGATGAATACAAAACATTAATTTTGTCTTCCATCTCCTTCAATGTAGCTCTAATGAGTTTACTAACCATTGAAATCATTTTTTTAGAAAACAAATATACACACACTAAATCATGGTGATTAGTGCTTTATAAACTGTGATAAATCCTGCTTTAGCCATACAAATTAAATGGACAGTAAATGCCTATAGCCATAAATCAATAATCAACATCAAAACACTTATAGCTTGACACACCTCTCATTGCTAAAATTTTAAAAATCACAAACACTAATTAAATTATAACTTTATTTTCAATTTTGTTGTTTTTTTTTTATCAGAAAGATTTCATTAGAAATTTAAAATAGAATAGCATGTAAAATCAGTTTCAATAGTCCTCGCACTCTCATTCTTACCAGAATTTTTTAGATTGGGGACTAGAGGATACCAAAATGCACACTTCACATGCATTATTTTCATAAGGCACTGAAAATGTAGCATACTAGGAATAACAAGAAAGGAGATCAAAAATGAAAACAACATATCAAGGAGGGAGGTAGGGGGGAAATTCATGTGGAGATACAAAGTAACCAACATGATCATGAATGTGGAAATGTTCCACTCACGCTTCCAAGCTATGACAATGATCAATGGTGTGATGATGATTGCGTTGGAGACTATCGAGTTGAGCCATAATTTCATTTTGAGTGTGTTCAATATCAGTAAGATAGGTCAATATTTCATTTTGATCATCATACTAGTGGTCCTTGAATATGTCCAAGTCAATTTGGATGTGTCGCAACTACTCAACAATGGATTCCACAGAAGCAGAGGCCTCGAGGTAGCTTAGAGAGAAAGCTAGAGAAGTAGCTTAGGCACCCACTATTTCTTGGCTAGTCGAGTTGGTGGAGGATGATTTATGTCCATGCTCAGGGTGATAGCCTAGACATCCTAGGCCCTCCCTTGATGGGGTTGGCCCCATTGCTTGGGCATATCGAAATTGAGAGAGGCTAACAATCGGCTAAGGGTGAAGACCAAGAACAATCTATCCATGTACCTACAAGAAACAATACAAAACCAGATACCATAGAATCATTGCCCTAATTGAAAAGATACCAAAAGACTGACACAATGTGTAATGGAACAAGAAAGGCAAGAGTACAATGAGGTGAGAGGGCTAGACGATACATACCCCAATAATGACCCAAGGAATTTACTAGAATAGAAAATACAACCCCAGTTGAGAAGAGGACTAATTTTAGTGACTTGGACCCATAACAGACTCTCAGACTGCCTACCAAACTTACCTGAGGTTAGGGTATCACCTTCACACCATTATAGACTAGAAGGAGGTACGAACACTGAGGCCATAACACAGTGTATGCCAACGTAAAAATAAAAAGCCTTGCAACAAAATAAGAATGCAAAGGAATTGAGAGACAGAGACCTTACCCCACGCACCTGAGGGAGGAACCCAGAGATTCCAAATATGTCAGGATGACCTCAAACCTGAAATGATGTGCAGACTATGTCACACACTGCTTGCTCGGGTTCTAGGATCTTCGGGGTAGACTAGTAGACAAAACCCAACCTTAACCGAAAAACCATAGTTGCCCATGCCGCTCCTTAGCCAAGGTTGAAACTTGAGATAGCCACCATCGCACTAGACTCGAACACCTCCAAACTCCTCATGACCCAAATTCATCTCTCAAGCTTCCAAACTCGAGAAAAATGCTCTCCAAATATCAAATTAAACAACTAGTTGCATGGAATAAATAATCGCACAAGGGAATTGATTGCAGGGATGACACATTAAGGAAGAGTTAATACCCACGTGGTGAAAGAGTAGGCCCTAATGGCCATGCTAATTTTCATCATAAGATTACTCTTAAGCAATAGAAATAATGAAGATTGAACCTTACTCTGTATACATACCATACATCATTTGACTATCATGGACTATTCCGTTAAAGGAATTATACCATCTTATTGGATGGATTAAATAACATGAATATCTAGCTTGACGATTTTAGACTCAGAATCAAAATCATTTGTCGAGTATAGTTACCATTTTCCAACTCCTTAAGCATGGTCAAAGGAATACTAATATGCACATCAAACCAGAATGGATGCAATAATTTCATAAGAAAATATTAACATAGGTAATCTATTTATGAAAAATTATCACATGCCAGTTTCTACCATGTATGGGTCCTAGAACTGTAACCCACTGGACATGCTTCTACAGTTAACTTCACACTGGAATGGAACCTGCATAGTAGAATAGAGATAAATTCAACTATCATTATATCTGAGCTAATTGATTTTAATCTCATAACGTTCAAGGATTAACACAAAACACATACCATGCAAGTGAATCTCGTGAGATTAGAGGGAAGCATCATTAAATATATTAATACACAATCATATACTATTCATCAAGCATTTTCATGGCAAAGAAAACTTAAGAACTCTTCTCATAAGCAAACTCGAACTATAACATGGAGAGGGTAAGAGTCATCATACAACCATTTCACACATTTGACACCAACTAAATCCTCACTTGGAAGGAGGGGCACCACTACCAAGCCATGAATCATCTCTAATTCCCCCTGAGCCGAAGATTTTTCCAAGGATCAACTGTCCTCAAATGATCAATGCGTTGGGTATTTAATATTGTCTTTCATAATTTAGTTATTATTAACGATGTCCTACTTTTATAGATGTTTCCATTTGCCTAGTTTTTTTTCAAAAAAGCTCTTCTTTATCTCCCACGAGGCTTTTCCTCACAAAATCTTGCCTTTATTTCCCGCAAAGCTTTTACTTCTGATAGATCTTTAATCCATCCACGCTTATCTAGAATCACATCTAGAAGTTTTATCATGAAAGATTCACCCCTATCCCATTACTCATGGGATTTGGGAAGCATCTCCTCTCTCTTGGTGCTCCACCCTCAAAGAGTTCTATTTTATTAATTTATTTAGTAACACATTTTGTTTTGATATTACATATCACCTAGTTGTCCTCAGCTTAGGTTTACAAACATTTAACACACAAGCAAGGATATCACACCTAGCTTTAACTTAGCTTAGGTTTACAATAATTTAGTACGCAAGGGAGTGGTGTTAAAAAAAAAAAAAAAAAAAAAAAAAAAGTAAAGTAAATTAAATAAAATGTTTAATTAAAAAAAAACAAACAAATGAGGACGAAGCTTTATCTCAATACAGAAAAATGACGGAGTTTAATTAACAATCAAAATGAGCTTTTCGAAAGTTCAAGGAAAAAATTTTGGGTCAACCATATTTTTTGCAAACTTCAAGGATATACTTTTGGGCCATTTTATTTATTATTTAAATTAGCCTATATCATGTTAACTTTGAAGCCCCCAGAGGTTCCATAGATCCAGAGTTAGGATGGATCTAGGCTAATTTAATTTTCCCTTTTAAATAGGCTATATTCCACATGATTACCATGGATTAATACCATGGTTTCTCAATAACATGAGTCATTTTTATTTTTATTTTATTTTTTTATGTAATTTGACTTAGTCAAAATGTTAAACATTATTTTTACAATATTTCTATCCTACTGAACTAGAGCACCTCTAGGCTTAAGTACCCTAAAAAAATCCATTGAAATATTAAATTCATCCACTTTATTAAATCTCTAGTTAGTAATTCCTTAGTCCACTTATTAACTTATTTGTTCACTCATTAATTTGTTATAAAAATAAACAAACTCAACCCCTTTTAAAGAAACAATTCTAATCTAATGTTAATTTTTAAAAATATAATAAAATTTAAATAATTAAACCAAAAGATGAATTTAAAAGACAAAAGAAAAAATCTTAAAACTTCACATTAAACCAAAACTGTTTATTAAAAGCAATTGAATTTTGAATATTAAATACCCACTAATTAGCTTTATTCCATTTATTAACCATTATAAAAATAAATTAACAAATAAATATACTTAATCTCTTTTAATATAATTATTTTTGTAAGTTGAAATTTCCATGGTTATTTATATTGTATTGTCAAAATTTTGAGGGAGCAATCTCAAGGTAAGCTTGTCTACTTTTTGAGTGGACACTTTACCCACATTACCCATTATTAGGGGCTTAAATTTCATTAACTATATTCCACTTATTAACTCTTATAAAAATAAAATAATAAATAAATAAATACATTTAATCTCTTTTAATATAATTATTTTTGTAACTGCAGATTTCCATAGTTATCTTTTCGGATGAACACTTTACCCATTATTAAAGACCATAATTTATGGTAACTAATAACGTGTAAAGTGTCGAGTGGAAAAAAATTGGACAGTTTTTTAACAAAAATCTTTTAAAATTTTAATAAAAATTTTAAAAAATATAATTTTGTTTTATTTGAATGAAAAATAAAAATAAAAATATTATCTGAAACATTTTCATACTTATATAACCCAATAAGGTGAGTTAAAAACAATTGAATTTTGAATATTAAATATCCACTAATTAACTTTATTCCGCTTATCAACTTATTAACCGTTATAAAAAGAAATTAACAAGTAAATATACGCAGACTTTTTTAATATAATTATTTTTGTAAGTGGAGATTTCTACGGTTATTTATATTGTATTGTCAAAATTTCGTAGGAACAATCTCAACTTAAGCTTGCCCAAATTTTGGAGTGGACACTTAATCCACTTTACCCATTATTAGGGGCCTGAATTTATTAACTGTATTCCACTTATTAACTTTTATAAAAATAAAATAATAAATCAATATATTCAGTCTCTTTTAATATAATTCTTTTTGTAATTGGAGATTTCCATAATTATTTATATTGTTAAGTGTTTCTTACTTTTTTATAAAAAATAAATAATAAATAAATATATTCAATCTCTTTTAATATAATTCTTTTGTAATTGGAGATTTCCATAATTATTTATATTGTTAAGTGTTTCTCACTTTTCTGGTGAACACTTTACCCATTCGTAAACACTGTAATTTATGTAATTTATGGTAAGTGATAACAAATAAAGTGTCCACCATAAAAATTGGACAGAAATCTTTTAACAAAGCCTTTTAAAATTTTAATAAAAAATTTTAAAAAATATAAATTTTGCTTTATGAATAAAAAATTAAACATAAAAAATATTAAATATAAGAGAGTTTCTTCAGCATAAATCACAAGAAATTTAATCTGTCGACGCCTTTGGAACCAACTATCAACCACACTTGTTGGTTCAAAACGGGTCAACAAACGAAATTTCTTGTGATTTATGCCGAAAAAGCTCTCTTATATTTGATATGGATCACAAAGGCCTCAATTCAATAAAAATATTAATTGTAAACATTTTCACACCTAATATAACCGAATAAAGTGATTTAATATATGAAAAAACTTCCAAAAAAATAAAAAATTAAACATAAAATTATTAAATATAAGAGAGTTTCTTCGGCGTAAATCACAAGAAATAAATTTCATTTGTCTGACGCTTTTGGAACCAAGATTGAACCAAACTTGTTAGTTCGAAACGCGTTGACAAATGAAATTTATTGTGATTTACTCCGAAAAAACTCTCTTATATTTGATATGGATCACAGAGGCCCCAATTCAATAAAAATATTAATTGTAAACATTTTGATACCTAATATAACAGAATAAAGTGAGTTAATATATGAAAAGACATTTTTTACTATTATTGAAAGGTGTAATGAAAGATTCGAGGGTGCGTTGCCATTTCGTTTTTTTCTACCGTTACTATACCTACCCACGGCATGGTATATATCGTTTCCACTAGCATTAGTTTGAACCAAAACAATAACCTTAATATAAATTTTTTTTATTCATATCTTCTTTGGGCTTATCAGATATTGACAACTCCATTCATATGGTTCGGAGTCTTATTTCCGGTGATATAGATAAATACATAAACCAAAATTCTAACCGTGAAACTAATTAATGCTAGGTTGAGGCTAGCATTAAAATATGACATTTTCGTAACATTTTATGTGAAATATTGTGGAAATATATTTGGTATGCTTTGCAACATGATGGTGTGCTTCCATGTGCCCCTTCATAACAACAATGGTGTTGAAATTGTAATTTCAACCGCACATCACCTGAACGGGCCTGCATTTAATACGCCCAAAACCACCAAAGTGAAACCATAAACCCCCGTTAAATTTATCGGAACCGCTTTTGCTTGAAGTGGTTTCCATACATAGGCGCTCCGAGAAAGCTCAAGGGTTGATGCGTGGATGAGGTGTGACATCACCCTCTGAGGTCAAAAGTGACATCACCCTCTGACAACTTCTCGGAAGGAAATGTCGGTCAAAAGTGCTCGTCCAATGTCTCCTCCTTGGTCCGATTTTCTCCATCAATCTCCATCAATCTCCGCCATCGATTGCTCTAACATGCATACGGGCCTGCATCAAATAAACATTACGTGGAGTAAGACAAAATTTTTGGTTGACCGTCCACGTGAAGAGATTAATGTGATTTAATGTAGTTCGTAGAATGTTGGTAGGAGTTTAGTTACGGAAGTATGGGTAATTTAAAATAGGCATGGGCATAGGTAATTGTCTTAAATTTTAATATTTTTTTTTACCGGAGTATGGTCATATACGCAAGGTAATTTTTTTTTGTTTTGTTGTTGCATACGCATAGTATGTGTTATGTTTTTGTTGGTGTTGACCATTCTGTAATGAAGCAATAGAACGCACAGCAGTGCAGGAGTGAAGGCGAAGAAATGAATGAAGAAAACTAGGGGGAAGCTTGTATTAAAGAAAACCATGAATTGTTTCACACAACACTGAAAAGGGAAAAGTAAGTTTTGGTGAATATGTAATTTTTCACAGAGCACTGTGTTGATCCTTTTATTTCTTTTACAGCAGTAAATCCTTGTAATCTTTGTTTTCACACAGCAGTGAATATAAATGAAATTTTTACACACAGTGGTGTAAAATTTCAAAGGAGACAGTAATTTTGCTGAAATGTTTTGGTGAATCCCTCTGAGTGAAAGAGGATGAATATGTATCAGTGATTTTTATTTTAATGAACATAAAATCTTTTATGGTGGTGCAATACTCTGTTCTCAGTAATTTTTTTAAAAGCTTCCCTGTGCAAAAAGATCCTAGAGTAAAGGAAACAGATCATTGCCTCTGTGTGCTTGAATTTTTGTGTTTTTGGGATTTTACCAGAAAAATCCCCAACAGTGGTATCAGAGCTGGCTTAGGCTCTTTGAAGGTGAAAAAAAAGCTGAAGGGAGGAGTCTTTTGTTGCAGCAGTAGATCTACTCCAGCAGAGTGAAGGCTCAGTCAAGAAAATACTCAGGTATTTCACAAAGTTTTTTATGTGTTGCTGAAGAAACAGTTAGTGTTTTAAATACACAATCAAGGATTTAGAAACGTAGTTAAAGAGTGCTAGGATGGCCAACACAAGCACTGGTATGGGTATGTTTAACACCCAACTCCCACAGTTTAATGGGAAAAACTATGACTATTGGATAATAACCATGAGAGCCTTGTTTGCCTGTCAAGATTTATGGGAATTAGTTCAAGATGGTTTTGAAGAACCAGCAGATGAAAATGAGTTTAATAGAGTAACTCCAGCAGAGAAGGATCTGCTGTAGAGCAATAGGAAGAAGGACTCAAAAGCCCTTGTATTTTTGTATCAAGCAGTGGACCAGAGTGTGTTTCCAAGGATAGCAGCAGCTAAGACATCCAAAGAAGCATGGAAA
>APFE030694733.1:26821-50830 GCA_000404065.3 Pinus taeda | reverse complement strand
CACTTCCGGTTATGTTTTTCATATGGGTTCAGGAGCCATTTCATGGGCTTCTAAGAAGCAGTCCATTGTAGCATTGTCTACAGCAGACGCTGAATATGTGGCAGCTACAGCAGCAACATGTTAAGCAGTTTGGATGAGAAGGATGTTGAGGAGCTTAGGCCAAGAGCAGGCAAAAGCGACAGTGATTTTTTGTGACAATAGCTCAGCTATTGCATTGTCAAAGAATTCAGTGTTTCATAAGAGAACGAAACACATTGATACAAGGTTTCACTACATCAGAGAATTGGTGAACAATGGGGAAATTGTCCTAGAACATTGCAGGACTCAAGAACAGGTTGCAGACATCTTGACAAAGCCATTGGATCAGAAATTTGAATTTTTGAGGAAGTGTTTGGGTATGACCGAATGCCCAACAGTTGAAATTAAAGGGGAGTGTTGAAATTGTAATTTCAATTGCGCATCACCTGAATGGGCCTGCATTTAATACGCCCAAAACCACCAAAGTGAAACCATAAATCCCCGGTAAATTTCTCGGCACTGCTTTTGCGTGAAGTGGTTTCTGTACATAGGCGCTCCGAGAAAGCTCAAGGGTTGACGGGTGGATGAGGCGTGACATCACCCTATGACAACTTCTCGGAAGGTAAATGTCGGTCAAAAGTGCTCGTCCGATGTCTCCGCCTTCGTCCAATTTGCTCCATCAATCTCCATCAATCTCCGCCGTCGATTGCTCCAACATGCATATGGGCCTGCATCAAATAAACATTGCGTGGAGTAAGACAAAATTTTTGGTTGACCGCCCAAGTAAAGAGATTAATGTGATTTAATGTAGTTCGTAGAATGTTGGTAGGATTTTTAATTTTTCCATAGTTACGGAAGTATGGGTAATTTAAAATAGTCATAGGCATAGGTAATTGTCTTAAATTTTAATATTTTTTTTTACGGGAGTATGGTCATATACGCAAGGTAATTTTTTTTGGTTTTGTTGTTGCATACGCATAGTATGTGTTATGTTTTTGTTGGTGTTGACCATTCTGTAATGAAGCAATAGAACACGCGGCAGTGCAGGAGTGAAGGCGAAGAAGTGAATGAAGAAAACCAGGGGGAAGCTTGTATCAAAGAAAACCATGAATTGTTTCACACAGCAGTGAAAAGGGAAAAGTAAGTTTTGGTGAATATGTAATTTTTCACACACCAGTGTGTTGATCCTTCTATTTCTTTTACATCAGTAAATCCTTGTAATTTTTGTTTTGACACAGTAGTGAATGTAAATGAAATTTTTACACACAGTGGTGTAAAATTTCAAAGGAGACAGAGTAATTTTGTTGAAATGTTTTGTTGAATCCCTCTGAGTGAAAGAGGATTAATATGTATCAGTGATTTTTATTTTAATGAACATAAAATGTTTTATGGTGGTGCAATACTCTATTCTCAGTAATTTTTTTAAAAGCTTCCCTGTGCAAAAAGATCCTGGAGTAAAGGAAACAGAGCATTGCCTCAATGTGCTTGAATTTTTGTGTTTTTGGGATTTTACCAGAAAAATCCCCAACAAATGGCATCCTCCTAACTCTCGTGGTGCAAATACATTTGCATCAAGAAACTGCATCCACTGGAATAGCCATGATCACAATTGGGTAAATATTATATATACACGTATTGAAACAAATGAATTGATACTCACACCTAGTGAGTGAAGGGCATTTTTGTATTACATCTATCACAGGTTTGAGTGAAAATACAAGCACCACATCCATGACAAACAGGTTCTGGGAGCGTGAAATAATGATGTTCCTAGTTGATCTAGGGAAATTCACTGTCCTTAGTTCTGGCCATGCTCTTCAATCTGAAAAGTTCAATAACGGCGAGAGTAGCAGATCCAAGAGACCAAAGTTGGCTAAGGATAATATTCAGTTTTCAGATATAAGAGCATGGCCAGAACTAAGGCTCCCACAACCTGTTTGTCATGGATGAGGTGCTCATATTTTCACTGAAACCTTCAACAGATGTAATACAGAAAGGCCCTTCACTCACTAGGTCTGAATATGAATTCTTTCGTTTCCATACGTGTATATATATCCATTTGCGTCAATGCATGGATCGCCATTATCACAAAGACTTTGACAATACAAGCTGCCTCGTATCCTCTACAATCATGGGTGATTTCCTCTCAATATCCAGTAGAGGGTTGTTTCTCCTCCTTGTTTGGAGTTTGGTAAACATCAAAGTTACAACAATAAAAAGATATTTGCAACAATAAAAAAATATTATTTTGTAATGAATCTTTATGTCCATAAGGATAAACCCCAGTCACAAATATTGGATTAGCGATAGAGGGATTGTTCCCCATACTTGAATGGGAAAGGACTTACATGTTAAATAAGTTCTAAGGGGATTTGATTTCAAGGTTGACAATTGCAAGCCTATGCATTCCACTTTAATTAACAGGCCCTCAATGACTCACTACAAGAGGGAAAGGACTTACATGTTAAATAAGTTCTAAGGGGATTTGATTTCAAGGTTAACAATTGCAAGCCTATGCATTCCACTTTAATTAACAGGCCCTCAATGACTCACTACAAGTGAGTATTTTCATGGTTAACTCATCAAAGAACTATCTGTCCATTCAATGATAAATCCTAATCACAAAGATTAGATTAGCCATAGAGGGGCTATTTCCCATACTTGAATTGGAAAGGACATACATGTTAAGTAAGTTCTAAACGTTTTTAATTGCCAGTTTAACAATTGCGATCCTATGCATTCCACTTCAATTAAAATTCCCTCAATGACTCACAACAAGTGAGTATTTTCATCAACTCATGAGAGAAATTTCTATCTATTCAAAAATAAAACCTAATCACAAAAATTAGTTTAACCATAGAGAGATTTTCCCCATATTTGAATGTAAAATGACATACATGTTAAGTAAGTTCTAAGGGAATTTGATCACATGTTTAACAATTACAAGCCTATATATTCCACTTCAATTAACATGCCCTCAATGAGTCACTACATGTCAGTGTTTTCATCATTAACTCACGAGAGAACTGATGGATTCATGCTAAGTTACAGTTATATGTAACATGTGCAATGTTCAAATATTGATTAACAGGTAGAAGTAATGTTCCACTACATTTCTGAATCTCATTTCAAGGATCTACGATGATATAATCTTGGCAAGCCAATTTAACACCGACTCATAATACACATTACTTGCATGGTGGATTCTCTATGATATTGCACCAAATCAGGGTGTTTGTTTAAGAGCATCAAGATTTATCATTCTCAACATAAGAATGAACACAATGTTTTTGACACTCCATATCGTACATAAAGATCAACTTATGACACTCCATATCGTACATAAAGATCAACTTACAAATAAACTCATTATTGATTTACTTATTTGCTACAAAGAATTGATAGAAAGTTGGTTGGATGCAAATAATTGATAGATAGTTGGTTGTCTGCGTAATATCCCAGAGTTGCATATATTCCATCTTCCATCTACACTTTTTAATCATAAGAATTAATTTTGGTTGGTGATATTTATATATTTAGTTTTGATTTAATTTTTTTGGAATACTCACATTGAAATGTTTTGGTGGACCTTTATCAATTGTGGCTCATTTTGTAGTGTCTTGAAGCTCAGAAGTATTGCTTGTAAGAATTAAAATGTGAGTATTCTGAGAATATTTTAAGTCTCACAAAACCCACCAATCTTAAATGTGTTTAGTTTTATTAAGGTTTTATATAAAATTTTCATTATGAAAAATGTTTTGGAATGAACTAAATACACAAAAAAAATTATTGGGTATTTTTGGATTATCAAGGAAAATTAAAGTATAATAATATTCACATTATTTAGTATTTTAATTTTTGACTTCCTCCGTTTTTATGTAAAATTTCACATTGGTGTTCTAATATAATGTATTGATTGTTTGTGTAGTAAAACAATATTTCTTAATTCTGTCATAATATAAGTATCAATTGGAAATACTCCATGGTGCTCTCTGCAATAAAGTTATTGCTTTTGCGGGAGCTCAATGTGGCAAAACATTGATTTCTATGGAACTCATGAAAAAAATTGCTCAGAAGTGGACCACTACAAGGAAGAAAGGTTTAATGATTTTTTTGTACCTAGAATTCCTTTGGTCAAACAAGTAAGTTCTACCATTTACACAATGACTATTTCAATTGAATGGATGGTAAATGTACAAGCTATTTTTTTAGAAAATCCATAATATATATTTGGTGAGATTTTCAGCAAGCTAAAGTGATTATTAGCAATAGCCATTTGAAAGTTTCCATTTATCATGGCCAAAGTGATTTGAAAGTTTCCATTTATCATGGCCAAAGTGATAGTGTATGGAATGATTAAAAGTGGAAAACAGAAATCAACTTGAATGAGGTACCTCTAGTCACAAAACTCTTTTGTCATGTAGTTTCAATCCATGTTGCTCTCTTAGGTGCATGCTTTACCATACTTTTGTTAGGACTCAACTCTTGTTATTGTTATTTATTTAATTTTAAAATATTTTTATATTTATTTTGCATAAAAATGTGTTTTAAAATTATGATGAAATATTGTATTAAATAATTATTATGTCTATATATTTTTTTATTTCTAAACGTTTCTTTTATCTTTTTTAGTAAAAATTGGTGATTTTTTTTTTTTTTTCTTTATTTATCCATCTACCAAAAAAAAATGAATAGTCTCTATCATTCATATTTAATTTTCAACCATTTTTAGGCTTTGTAATGTTTGGAAATTAGTTATCATAATGTGAGCATAACCCTTAAGAAAGAGATACATTCTTAAAAAATGAAGAACAATATATAAGACTAAATTTTCATAGAAATAGATAGTTAAACTCAAAGTAAAGAAAATATCCTTAAACTAGTTACCGTTCTTTTGAGTGACCTTGCATGTTTCTCATGTAGGGCTAGTCCAACTTTTGAGAGTGCATCATCTTATGTGTCATTGTTATTGTATACACGATAAAAAAATTATCTTACTAAATGAGGGAGAATTTATTTAGTTTTTTGAAAAATAGGTTAGGCAATGTAGTTTATGATGTAATTTATTCCTTTAATCAATTTTGTGACCAATTGATTGTCTAAATGAATGTGAATATTTGTGATTTGTTATTCACAACTTATCTAAAGTATTATTTTGAAGGAAAGTAGTTCAACATATTTATTATTTCTAGGCCTAATTTTTACTAAGAAAAATAGAGAAAAACTTTAAGAAATATAGTGTTCCCCATCCCCACTCCACATGCAAGAAGTTTCCTAGGAGAAGCTTTTTAAGATATTCCTACTTTAAAATTTCCGAAATATAGTGTTCCCCATCCCCAATCTGGATGTGCAAGAAGTGTCTAGAAGAAATTTTTTAGGATGTTTGTACTTATTTTTTAGGATGTTTGTACTTTTGTATATTCAAATTATGGGGGCTTCAATGGAAGAGCAATATCATACCAAATGCATTCATATTGGGGGTATTTATTGAGGAAAAAATTATATAATGTATTGAGCATATAATAGGGGTTAAAGGGTTTTTACATTGGTATGTATAAAAAGTGGAACTCAAAGTTATTGAAAAAATATAAGGGGTATAAAAAATGTTAATGAAAAAATGAAACCTACAATATCCAATGAAAATATGGTTTTTTTAAATGGGGAAGGTGTATTGTGTTCATATTGCTACAGGGTTAAATAATTCGACTTCTAGAGTTATTTTTCAATATGTAGTGAAATTGGGGGTACTGTTTAGTATTCTACAAACTCACTTGATATTCAGAGGTTCATTGAGTGAATCTCTCGTGACTGCAATTGAGCTTGGAGGAAGTTAGAGCCTTCTTGGTAGAGAACATTCCTTCTTCATTTAGTTCTTTCAAGACATGATTTTATGAAACCCTTTGGAAGATATCAACAACTTGTAGGATGACATCTATACTTTGTTTAAAATCAATGTTTTATATTGAATGCCATCTATTGGCCCAATCTATGAAAAATTTAGAATGGCCAAGAAACTAAATCTTGGATATATTTTATATTGAATGCCATCTATTGGCCCAATCTATGAAAAATTTAGAATGGCCAAGAAACTAAATCTTGGATATATTTTCTTCGTTGAGAAGCCCAAGCTTGATGAATTATACTTTTTTATTATTTGTGTGCCTACCAACAAAGAATATACGATATAGAAATTGTGTTTGAATGAAATAGATAAGCACACATATTCCATATTTGTGGGATGTAATTAAATTGTACGATCAAGGAAGCCCCAAGGAGTGCCTTAGTATAATTATGCCATGATTGGTACACACTGAGGAATATATTCAACACATGAATTCCTTTGCAATGGAGATGAATTTTGTTGCACACAAATTTGGAGGTGCATTCTTATTTTGGAACAAGATAGGATTATAATCCCTATAAATTCTACTCACTAGAATGCAGGGGGATAGAGAGAGTGAACTGATTTATCTGAAATCTGAATTTGACACTCTTAGAATAGTCACTCGCACTCCCAACTGAAATAGGAAAATTCATATGAATGTCTAATCCTTTCGATCAGATACTTTAGATAAGTCTAATTTTAGTATTATTGCATGATATTTGGTGGATTCTATCTTGTACATTACCTCCTACATAAGAGGTACAACATCCAATATGTTTTGATTTTTAAGGAATCTAGATTTCTCTTGAAAGATGAACAAACTCAACATTATCTTGACTCTTTTGGAAATAGTTTTGGAGATAATCTTATATATTACATTATAGTGAGTGATTGGATGGTTATCTGTAAAAGAGATGACTTCTTGTGTCTTTGGGATTAGACAAAGAAAAGCAACATCAAGAAAACCCAAGGCTTTATTTTTTCTAAGAATCATGCTCTTATATTTTGGCATGGCTCTCAAAGAAACCAAGATTTGTAAGTTTTATACTTTTTCATCCAGAACAAAATTCATTTAATCATTGATAATGGAGAGAAAACAGAAACCACTTATAGTATTTTTTATATTGAGCAACTCCATTGGTACCTGGAAAAAATAATGAGAATAATGAGCTCTCACCTCATCTTTCTCTTAAAAAAGAAGACAGAAGCCCCTTCATTGGTTTTGATTTCCCAAATGGTACTTATATACATTCTTTGAAAAAATTTGTATTGATTAACCTCATCTTTCTCTTAAAAAAAGAAGACAGAAGCCCCTTCATTGGTTTTGATTTCCCAAATGGTACTTATATACATTCTTTGAAAAAATTTGTATTCATTAATGGATATTAGTTCCTGCAACACATCTAATGTATTCCAAGAGTCTAGTATGTTGTCAATGTTGGAAAGTTACATTTCCACGTTAGTGAACTCTTTCAATTAAACATGATGATATTTGAATTTATTCTCAGGAGTGTCTTGAAATAATAACTATATCAGTCTATGATTGGGGGTGATGCACCTGCTGCTTTTGAGTTCATGAAGTGGATGAATATGGAAGTTGATATTGAACCTAGTTTAGCAGTGGCAGCATGTCCACGTGCTTTTGTCGATCCTTCCGTTTTACGGGAGACAAATTTGCATGGCCTGGAATCACGGTTGGGATACGAATTCCGTAACAAGGCTCTGTTAGGGCAAGCTATTACACATGCATCACTACAGTGAAGCAAGGGTGGATGTTGTTACCAGGTATATTAGTTTTTACATAGTAAGCGTAGATTATTTAGTTTGTGTGAATTTTACTTCTTATGTCATAAGTTAAATATGATAAAAAGGAATGAATTTCTTACCACTTTGGAAATTAAAATAATTCAAAGATATCCAAGCTCAACAAGGGAATTGACACTTTTTATAACTAGCGTCTACAATATACTATGCTAAACCGTGAAATGGAAATGACACTTTTTATAACTAGCTTCTACAATATACTATGCTAAATTGTAAGATTATCGTTGGATAGTATGTTGAAAAGTTATCATTGTGCAGCGCTTAGAATTTCTGGGGGACATCTGTTGGATTTTCTTATAACGCGGCATTTCTATTCAACGTACCCAGGACTTTTAACAGATTTGCGCTCGTTAACTGTCAACAATGAGAATTTTGCACGTGCTGCTGTGAAATATAACATTCAGAAATATCTCCGTCATGATTCAGAGTCTCTAATGAATCAAATAACAAAGTTTGTAACTTATGTTGACTAAATTAAGGAACGGAAATGTGAATTTAAGTATTTTGGCGGCACAGAAGCAGGACCAAAGGCAGGTAAATACCATGCTTTTTAAATTGTGACAAGGTTTTTGTGTGCTTTAAAAAAGAATGAAAGGCATGTTTTCGTTTCTTGAGTATGTTCTTGAGGTGTTCACGGTGGTTTTTTTGTTCCTCCTCTTTGACTGTTCTTTTTATTCTAACCAGGTGCTGGGAGATATAATAGAAAGCATTGCAGGTGTTATATTCTGCATACCCAATATAATAGAAAGCATTGCAGGTGCTATATTCCTCGATACCCAATTCGGCTTTGAATGTGTATGGCGGATAATGAAGCGTATTTTGTCTCCTATTGCTACACTTCACACTCTGCAACTGCAGCCACTGCGGGAGCTGCAAGAAATTTGTTCTAAACATCACTGGAACGTTGAATGGGATTTTGAGGAACATGTGGAAGGAGTTTTGGCCACCGGAGTAGTTCAGTTAGAAGAATCAGATCATATAGTTGGAACAGGGATGAAGGAAAGCAAAAGATCTGCAAAGATCGCCGCTGCCCAACAAATTTTATTGCGAATGGAGGTAATATAATTTACTTTTCATGATTTATGATTTAGGAATTACATTTATTTATTATCTACGCTCACGTTAGGTTCAGTCTAGCCGCGCCAGTGTTGAATGAAAAAACTATCCCACCTGCCCATATATGAAATGAATTATATTAAATCAGTTTATTTGTGTGAGCAGTTGAAGGAAAAAACGATCTGCCCGGATCTGCCCACCTGTGAGATAAATTACATTAATTGATTCGTGCTATTCTATCTGAAAAGTAATATACTTGTTTTGTATCACAGGAAAGAGGTTTACATCATAGCCGTCGGCGGAATGATATTGACAAGGTAATTTTGCAAACTAATGGAGGTGAAGGTGAGCCTGTCGAGGAAGTGCGAGCTACAATCAATGCAGGTTTGACAAATGGAAAGATGAGCGTGCCGAGGAAGTGCGAGCTACAAGCAATGCAGGTTTGACAAATGGAAGAATCTGAGATGGTTGTTTCAGAAAATCAACCTCTCAAGAGAAAGAGATGTCAAGACAATCCATTTTGGGATAGCATAATGATTTCTGTGGAGGAGGGTGATGCATATTCAACTAAGCATCTAGAGTGCACAACTAAAGATCTAACCTGCGAACATGCCACTGGTTACAATGCCAAGGCAGCTAGAAGGTTTTTTGAGACTTCAGTGAATCCCAGAACATCTCAGCGTGACGCTGTTCAGAAATTTGACGGTCCTGTTTGTGATAGCATAATGCCTGTCGAGGGAGGTAATGCATATTCAAATAGGCACCCAAAGTCTACAACTAGACAATTTACCTCGCAAGAGCCCATTCGTCCCAATGCCAAGGCAGCTAGAAGGATTTATGGGACTTCAGTGAATTCCAGAACATCTCAGCATGAGTCAATCAGAACTGGTGTCATGACTGTATCTTGTTTAAAACTTATTTTACATTTCTTTTAGTTCTAAACTGTCCTAATAGTATTGGATAACCTGAGAAAGCACCATATTGCTTTTTACAGTTTATAACAAAATTCTAATGTCTCATGTGTAACTATTGTTATTAGGAGGAGTTCTGTCATTCGATTCATGAACATTGACGAGAAACTATTGTTATCACGATGATTCTAGAGAGAGTCAAGCAATGATGTTAGTTGAACGCACCAGTTAAATTCTGGTATTATTGTCATTTATTTCGGTATTCCCTTCTCAACTATATTAATAATTGCAGACTTAATATCTCCTCTTTGTTGGCCAATTCAGATGGTTTGGCGAGTAACATTATAACTTGTCATGGAGATGAGAAAAACAGTATGAATACAGGTGGGAAAAAGAATAAAAATAAAAATAAAAATAATCACCTCACAACATCAAATGCACTTGAATATATAATCCCATATATAATCCCACACTATTAGTGTGCATTACCAACTTAATTTAAAGAAGCTAGAAGACTAAAATGTGTACATTTCTACATTTCAACACAATTGATTCTATATTGATCAAAATTGTATAGAATTTAGCTTTAAGTTAAATTTGTAATTATTTGTAGAATAATAAGATTAGTTTTTCTCATTACCAAAAGTTGATTTTTTGAAATCAAGAAAATTATGTTAAATTGCAATATATTATATTAGTATGTTTTACAATTTTAAATTTTTATTAGATTTTTTATATAATTAGTATTTGGGTTTTTTATAACAATTTTAGATATTTATAAAAGTATAAATAATATAAATATAATTTAAAAATTAATATTATAATATTATTATAATATAAATATGTATATTTATATTTGGTAAAGATTTTTTGTATAGCTAGGATTTATGGTAATAATATTTATATGGAAAATAAATAAATAAATAAAGACTAAACTTAACCTAGATACTTGTTTTCTAAGCAGGTCCACCCAAGGTTCAAGGAGGTCCATACAAATTGTTGCACGAAATTTGCCAAAATAACAAATGACCATCTCTAGTTAAAAAGTGTTTAACTGTGTGGAACTCGGCAATTCTCACAAAAAAGGTGACTAGACATGTCTATGTAAAATGTTTGGTTTGCTTAAGATTTTGGAAGTAATATGTTCTCACTCTGGGCAATTCTCACAACAGAAGGTGACTAGACATGTCTATGTAAAATGTTTGTTTTGCTTAAGATTTTGGAAGGAATATGTTCTCGCTTTCATTTTGTTTTGCAGTTATGTTTTCAATGTTCACATTCCTTACAGAATTCCATGAAGTTAGTGCAAAAGAAATGGTTACAAAGAAGATTGTCCAAGATGCTGCATCTTTTATGATGCTTTGTCAATTTCAAAAGAAAGGATTTTTTCCCTAGATGTAACATCTTCAACCATGTTTTTTGAATTTCAAAAGCAATTTCGAAGATGTTTTATGAATTTCAAAGGAAAACACTTTTAGGACTTGACCATTATCAAGTGTCCAAAGATTTAATTTAAATGAAAGTATGATAAATTAGTTGCCTAGAATCACAATTGTAGATGATAAGTGCTTCTAGTTTATGACCTTGTTTCGTATGCAATGACTTGTAATGAATAATCTTTATAAGCTATTTAAATGTTGTAACTCTATCTGTTATGCCTTATGTGTAATGATTTACAACCATTGGTATGTGTCTTCTATGCAATTATTGTTTTCTTTATTATATTTTAGCACACACTTATTGATTGATTTTATGTACATTTTGATTGGCTATTGTAAATCAATTATACTCTATGATGTTTATTTTTTTTATGGAAGCTCCTAATGCTAGTATGGAGCTATATATTTTTATATGAGATGCAAAGAGTGAAATTCATTCACTGAGTAATTCCAAAGTCAAAAAATTTACAATTCGATAATTATAATTTTTTATTTATGAATTTAGGTCAAAGATTGAAAATGTTTAATTTTGTGCATTTAATTTTGAACAATTTAATTTAGGATATACATAGGAAATCAAATTTGTTTTACAATTATATTTTTACTATTCATATTCTTTGAATAGGATTCGGAAAGTTAGAGGAAAGGAAATGCCTGCAAAGAACATGGCCCATGGTGGAGTAGTTTCAATGATGCTTTGTGAATTTCAAAAAGGAATTTTAGGACATGAATCTTATCAAATGCTTTAAGGTTTAATTTAAATGAGAGTATGATAAACTTGTTGTCCAACATCACAATTGTAAATGATAGGTGTTTCATGTTTATGTACTTGTTTTGTTTTGTTTTGAATGCCTTCAAATGAATTATTTTTATAAGCTACTTAAATCCAAGATGAGAAATATCCTAAAGGGATAAGAAATAATTCCACACAATTTCCTTCATATAGCATATAGTTTTCACGTTCCGATGATGGTTGGCATAATTGTGGAAAAAATAGTATTATTATCTCATTATGAGATCTATATAGGATGGCTCTTTAATCTCTAGGTTTCATCTTCTTTGTCAAGGATATATCTCTTTTTGCATTCAAGGGAATATAATGCTTCGATGAATTCAAATAACAAGGAACAAATAATTTCATGAATACAAAAGATTAATTTTTTCTTCCATCTCCTTCAACGTAGCTCTAATGAGTTTATTGACCACTGAAATCATTTTGTTTAGAAAAGCAATACACACACTATATCATGGTGATTAGTACTTTATAAACTTGAATAAATGCTATAGTAGCCATGCAAATTAAATGGATAGTAAATTCCTATATCCATAAATCAATAATCAACATCAAAACAGTTACAACTTGACACATCTCACATTGCTAAAATTTTAAAAATCACAAACAATAATTAGATTATAAATTTATTTTTAACTTTGTTGGTTTCTTTTGTCGATCAAAAAGCTTTCATTAGAAATTTAAGATAGAATAGCATAGAAATTAGTCTCAATAGTCCTCGCACTCTCATTCCAACCAGAAATTTTGAGATTGGGGACTAGAGGATACCAAAATGCACACTTCACATACATTATTTTCGTAAGGCATTGAAACTGTAGCATACTAGGAATAACAAAAAGGGAGACCAAAATTGACAACAAGATATCAAGGAGTGGGGTGGGGCGGAGTTCATGAGGAGATGTGAAGTAACCAACATGATCATGAATGTGGAAATGTACCACTCACACTTCCAAGTTGCGATGATGATCATTGGTGTGACGATGACTAAGCTAGAGATTATCTAGTTGAGTCATAATTTCGTTTTGACTGTATTGAATATTAGTGAAGATATGTCGATATTTCATTTTGATCATCATAATAGTGGTCCTTGAAGATGTCTAAATCAATTTGGATGTGTCACAACTACTCAACAATGGATTCTATAGAAGCAGAGGCCTCCATGTAGCCTAGAGAGAGAGCTAGAGAAGTAGCTTGTACACCCTCTATTTCTTGGCTATTCGAGTTGGTGGAGGGTGATTTGTTTCCAAGCTCGAGGTGCCATCCTAGGAATCTTGACCCCTCCCTCGATGGGGTTGGCCTCGTTTCTTGGGCATACTGAAATTGAGAGAGGCTAACCGTCAGCTAAGGGTGAAGAGCAAGAATAGTCTATCCATGTACCTAAAAGAAACAATACAAAACCAAATACCATCGAATCATTTCCCCAATTGAGAAGATACCAAAAGACTAACAAAATGTGTAATGGAACAAGAAAGGTAAGAGTACAACTAGGTGAGAAGGCTAGATGGGAGATACCCCACCAATGACCCGAGGAAGTTACTAGAATAGAAAATACAACCCCAGTTGAGAAGAGGAGTAATTTTAGTGACTTGGGCCCATAACAGACTCTCAGACTCCATACCAAACTTACCAGAGGTCAGTGTATCACCTTCATGCCATTGTAGTCTAGGAGGAGGTACGAAGACTGAGGCCAGAACACAGCATACGCCAACACAAAAATACAAAACCTTCCAACAAATAAAATGCAAAGGATGTGAGAGACAAAGAGACCTTACCCCATGCACCTAAGGGAGGAACCCAGAGCCTCTGAAGATGTGAGGATGACCTAGGACTTGAAATGATGTGGGGACTATGTCAGACACCATCTCCTCGGGTTCTAGGATACAAAGGGTAGGCTAGAAGAAAAAATCCAACCCAAACCAAAAAACCATAGTTGCCCATGCCACTCCTTAGCCAAGGCTAAAACTCAGAGAGCCACCATGGCACTAGACTCAAACACCTCCAAACTCCTCACGACCCAAATTCTTTGCTCAAGCTTCCAAACTCGTGCAAAACGCTCTCCAAACATCAAATTGAATAGTCGGTTGCATGGAATAAATCATCGCACAAGGGAATTGATTGCAGGGATGACACATTAAGGAAGAGTTAATACCCACATGGTGATGGAGCAAGCCCCAATGGCCATGCTAATTTTCATCATAAAAGTACTCTTAAGGAATAGAAAGAATGAAGATCAAAACTTATTTTGTATACATACCATATATATTCTCACCATCATGGACTATTCCACTAAATGAATTATACCATTTTATTGTATGGATTAAATAACATGAATATCTAGCTTCATGATTTCAGACTCAAAACCATTTGTCTCGTATAGTTACCATTTTCCAACTCCTTAAGCATGGTCAAAGGAATAGTGATATGAACATCAAACCACAATGGATGCAATAATTTCATATGAAAACATTAGGATAGGTAATCTATTTATGAATAATTGTTACATGCCAATTTCTATAATGAATGGATTGTAGAATTGTTACCCACTATACATGCTTCTAAAATTAACTTAACACTGGAATAAAACCTTCATAATAAATCCATCATTCCATAATAGAGAGAAATTCAACCATCATTATATCTGAGCTAATTAATTTTAATCTCATAACATGTAAGGATTAACACAAAACACATACCATGCAAGTGAATATCATGAGATTAGAGGGAAGCATCATTAAATCTATTAATACATAAGCATATACTATTCATCAAGCATTCTCATGGTGAAGAAAACTTAAGAACTCTTCTCATAAACAAACTAGAACTATAAGATAGAGAGAGTAAGAATCATCATACAACCATTTCACACATCTAACGCCAACTAAAATCTCACTTGGAAGGAGGAACACCACCACCCAACCATGAATCACCTCTGATTCCCCCCGAACCAAAGATCTTGCCAAGGATCAACTGTCCTCAATTTCTCATTGCAATGGGTATTTAATACCATCTTTCATAATTTAGTTATCATTAGCAGTGTCGTGCTTTTATAGATTTTTTCATTTGCCTAGCTCTTTTTTGGAAAAGCTCGTCTTTATTTCGCACGAGGCTTTTCCTCATAAAATCTTGCCTTTATCTCCTGCAAAGCTTTTATTTCCAATGGATCTTTAATCCATCCAAACTTATCTAGAATCAAATCTAGAAGCTTTATCATGAAACATTCATCTCCATCCCATTCCTCATGGGATTTGGAAAGCATCTCCTCTCTCTAGGTGCTCCACCCTCCAAGTGATTTATTTTATTAATTTATTTAATAACACATTTTCTTTTCATATCACATATCACCTAGCTATCCTCAGTTTAGGTTTACAAACATTTAACACACAAGCGAGGATATCACACCTAGGTTTAACTTAGCTTAGGTTACAGTAATTTAGTATGCAAGGGAGGGGTGTTATAAAATTAAAAAAGAAAAATAAAGTAAAGTAAATTAAATAAAAAGTTTAATTAAAAAAAAAAAAACAAATAAATTAGGGTGGAGCTCTATCTTAACTCAAAAAAATGACAGAGTCTAACTAACAATCAATGATTTTTTCCAAAGTTCAAGGATAAAATTTTGGGAGAATTATATTTTTTCCAAAATTCAAGGATAAATTTTTGGGTCATTTTATTTATTAGTTAAATTAGCCTATATCCATATTAACTTCGAAGTGCCTAGAGTGTTGGTAGATCTAGAGTTAGGATGAATCTAGGCTAATTTAATTTTGTCCTTTAAATAGACTATATTCCACCTGATTACCATGGGTCAATAACATGGTTTCTCAATACCATCAATCATTTTTATGTTTATTTTTTTTCTATAAAATTTGACTTAGTCAAAATGTTAAACATTATTTTACAATATTTCTATCATGTTGAACTAGAGAGCACCTCTAGGCTTAACTACCCTAAAAAAATCCATTGAAAATATTAAATTGATCCACTTATTAAATTACTTTATCTAGTTATTAATTCCTTGGTGCACTTATTGATTTATTTGTCCACTCATTAATTTGTTAAAAATTAATAAACTCAACCCCTTTTCATTAAAGAAACCATTATAATCTAATGTTAATTTTTAAAAATATAATAAATTTTAAATAATTAAACAAAACATCAATTTAAAAAACAAAATAAAAGTAAAACTTCCCATTAAACCCAAACTATTTATTAAAAACAAATGAATTCTCAATATTAAATATCCGCTAATTAAATTTATTCCACTTATTAACCATTATAAAAACAAATTAACAACTAAATATACTCAATCTATTTTAATATAATTATTTTTGTAACGGGAGATTTCCATGGTTATTTATATTGTATTGTTAAAATTTCGAGGGAACAATCTCAACATAAGCTTTTCTGACTTTTCTATTGGACAAATTACCCACTTTACCCATTATTAGGGCCTTCAATTTCATTAACTATTCCACTTATTAACTCTTATAAAAAATAAATAATAAATAAGTATATTCAATCTTTTAATATAATTTCTTGGTAATTGGAGATTCATAGTTATTTATATTGTTTAAGTATGCCCGCTTTTCGGGTGAGCACTTTACCAATTATTAAGACATAAATTATGGTAAGCGATAATGAGTTAAGTGCCCACCAAAAAAATTGAACAAGAAATTTTTAACAACCTTTAAATTTTAATAAAAAATTTTAAAAAATATAATTTATTTGAATAAAAAATTAAACATTAAAAGTATTAATTTTGACATTTTCTACCTAATATAACTCAATAAAGTGAGTAATATATGAAAAAACTTTCCAAAAATACTTATCAAAAAATATAAATAATTAAACCAAAATAATATATTAAATATAACAACTAGCTTACTAACCTTCCATCTTCCCGCTTCGTGCTGGTAAAGTTTCACCCAATTTAAAATTTTTAAGTTGTACTTATCCTCACCACCGTGATCACACCATACCTATAAATATGTGCTAGTGAAGGTCTATTGCAGAATTGAATTTTTAACTCTCTATCATTCTAGTGAGAATTTGTTACAGAATTTTTAACTTTCTATGGTGTTATCGTTGTTGTGAGAATCTGTTGCAGAATTTTTAACTTTTTATCGTCCTATCGTTCTAGTGATAGAGCATTTTTAATTTTTAACTTTCTCTATCGTCCTATCGTTCTAGTGAGAGTCTGTTGTATAATTTTTAACTTTCTATGGTGTTATCTTTCTAGTGAGATTCTATTCAAAATTTTTAACTCTTGAACATTTTTAACTTTCTATCGTCCTATCCTTCTAGTGAGAGAGCATTTTTAATTTTTAACTTTTCTCTATTGTCCTATCGTTCTAGTGAGAGAGCATTTTGGGTGTTAAAGGAGTCCCTGTGTTTCGCTCGAAGATGGAACACGTTGTAATGAAAAATCCGACTGTTAATACCATCTTCAAGGGTGCGTTTCCCTTTCACTTCGAAGGTGTGTTTCCTTGCTTTTCAGATTGAGGAGCATGGCCACAACTAATGCCTGATAATTGCCCTTGATCAACTCCAAACATCATTATTTCACTTTCCCACAACCTGTTTGTCATGGATGAGGTGCTCATATTTTTACTCAAACCTCTGATAGATGTAATACAGAAAGGCCCTTCACTCACTAGGTCTGAATATCAATTTTTTCATTTCAATACCTATGTATATATCCATTTGCTTCAACACATGGATATCCATGATCACAAAGACTTTGACCATATAAGTTGCCCAGTATCGCCTAAAATCATGGGTGATTTCCTCTCAATGTTCAATATAGGGTTGTTTCTCCTTTTTGTTTGGAGTTGGTAAACATCAAAGTTGCAACAATAAAAGATATATTATTTCCTAATGAGCCTTTTTTGTCCATAAGGATAAATCTGGGTCACAAATATTGGATTAGCCATAGAGGGATTGTTCCTCATAGTTGAATGGGAAATGACGTACATGTTAAATAAGTTCTAAGGCGATTTGATTGCAATGTCAACAATTGCAAGCCTATGTATTCCACTTCAATTAACATGCCCTCAATGACTCACTACAAGTGAGTATTTTCATGGTTAACACATCAAAGAACTATCTTCCTATTCAATGATAAATCCTAGCCACAAAGATTATATTGGTGATGGAGGGATTGTCACCCATACTCAAATTGGAAAGGACATACATGTTAAGTAATTTCTGAGTTTAATTACAAGTTTAACAATTGCAAGCCTATGCATTCCACTTCAATTAAAATTCCCTCAATGACTCACAACAAGTGAGTATTCTCATCAACTTATGAGAGAAATTTCTATCCATTCAGAAATAAAACCTAATCACAAAAATTAGTTTAGCTATAGAGAGATTTTTCCCATACTTAAATGGGAAATGACATACATGTTAAGTAAGTTCTAAGGGAATTTGATCACAAGTTTAACAATTACAAGCCTGTGCATTCCACTTCAATTAACATGCCCTCAATGAGTCACTACATGTGAGTATTTTCATTGTTAACTCATGCGAGAACTCTTAATTGATCGACTCATGCTAAGTTACAATTATATGTAACATGTGCAATGTCAAAATATTGATTAACAGGTAGAAGCAATGTTCCACTACATTTTTGAACCTCGTTTCAAGGATCTACAATGATATAATCTTGGCAAGCCAATTTAACACCTATTCATGATACACATTACTTGCATGGTGGATTCTCAATGATATTGCACCAAATCATGGTGATTGTTTAAGAGCATCAAGGTTTGTCATCCTCAACATAAGAATGGACACAATGTTTTTGACACTCGATATCGTACATACAAATCAACTTAAAAATGAACTCAGTTATTGATTTAGTTAGTTGGTTGGCTAATATCCAGGAATTGAATGTATTCCATCTTCCATGCACACTTGTTAATCATAACCATTAGTTTTGGTTGGTAATATTTATATATTTAGCTTTATTTGTTTTTTGGAATACTCTCATTGAAATGTTTTGGTGGACATTTATCAATTGTGGCTCATCTCGTAGTGTCTTGAAGATGAGAAGTATTGCTAGTAAAAATTGAAATGTGAGTATTTTGAGAATATTTCAAGTCTTACAAAAACCACCAATCTCAAATGTGTTTAGTTTTATTAAGGTTTTATATAAAAGTTTCATTATGAAAATTGTTTTGGAATGACTTAAACACACACAAAAAAAGAAACAAATATTGGGTATTTTTGGATTATCAAGGAAAATTAAAGTATAATAATATTCACATTATTCAGTATTTTAATTTTTGAGTTCCTCCCTTTTTATATAAAATTTCACATTGGTGTTCTAATATAATGTATTGATTGTTTGTGTAGTAAAATAATATTTCAATCGTGTTGTCTCTTTTTTAATTCTATCGTAATATAGGTATCAATTGGAAATACTATGTGCTCCTCTCAACAATAATGTTATTGCTTTTGTGGGAACTGGATGTGACAAAACTTTGATTTATGTGGAACTCATGAAAAAAATTGATTAGAAGTGGACCACTACAAGGAATAAAAGTCTAATGATTTTTTTTGCACCCAACATTCCTTTGGTCAAACAAGTAAGTTCCACCATTTACACAATGATTATTTCAATTGAATTGATGGTAAATGTACAACATATTTTTTTAGAGAATTGATAATATATATTTGATGAGATTTTTAGCAATGTGAAGTGATTATTAGCAATAGGTATTTGAAAGTTTCCATTTATCATGGCCAAAGTGATAGCGTATGGAATGATGAAAAGTGGAAAACAAAAATCAACTTGAATGAGGTACCTCTAGTCACAAAACTCTTTTATCATGTAGCTTCAATTCATGTTGCTATCCTAGGTGCATGTTGTTACCATGTTTTTGTGAGGACTCAACTCTTATTATTATTATTTAATTTTAAAATATATTTATATTTATTTTGCATAGATAAGTGTTTTAAAATTATGATGAAAATATTATATTAAATAAATATTTATGTCTATATTTTTGGATTTCTAAACGTTTTTCTTTATATTTCTTAGTAAAAATTAGGTGGTTATTTTTATCTTTCTTTATTTATCCATCTACCAACAAAAAAATAAATAGTCTCTATCATTCACATTTAATTTTGAACCATTTTCAGGGTTTCTAACGTCTAGAAATTAGTTATCATAATGTCAGCATAACCCTCAACAAAGAGATACATTCCTAAAAAAATGAAGAACAAAATAAAAGTCTAAATTTTCATAGAAATAGATAGTTAAACTCACGGTAGAGAAAATATCCCTGAACTAGTTACCTTTCTTTTGGGTGATGTTGATGTTTCTGTATGTAGGTCTAGTCCAACTTTTGAGAGTGTGTCATCTTATGTGTCCTTGTTCCTGTATATAGGATAAAAAATGATCTTAGTAAATGAGAGAGAATTTTTTTATTTTTTGGAAAATAAGTTACAGAATGTAGTTTATGATCTAATTGATTCCTTTAACCCATTTTATGATGACTTGAGAGTCCAAATGAATATGAATATTTGTGATTTGTTATTCACAACCTAGGTGAAGTATTATTTTGAAGGAAAGTAGTTCAACATATTTAATATTTGTAGGCCTAATTTTTACTAAGAAAGATAGAGAAAAACTTTAAGAAATATAATGTTCCCCATCCCCACTCCATGTGTAAGAAGTGTCCTAGGAGAAGCTTTTTAGGATATTCCTACTTTAAAATTTTAGAAATATAGCATTCCCCATCCCCACTCTAGACGTGCAAGAAGTGTCTAGAAGAAGATTTTTAGGATATTCATACTTTTATATATTCAAATTACGGGGGCTTCAATGGAAGAGCAATATCATACCATGTGCATTCATATTGGGGGGTATTTATTGAGGAAAAAATTATATAATATATTGAGCATATAATAGGGGTTAAAGGGTTATTACATTGCTAGGTATAAAAAATGGAACTCAAGGTTATTCACAAAATATAAAGCGGTATAAAAAATGTTGATGAAAAAAAAATACCTACAATATCCAATGAAAATAGGGGTTTTTTAAATTGAGAAGGTGTATTGTGTTCATATTGGTACGGGGTTAATTAATGTGAGTTTTAGGGTTATTTTTCAATATGTAGTGAAATTAAGGGTATTGTTTAGTATTCCACAAACTCACATGATATGCCAGAGGTTCATTGAGTGAATCCCTCGTGATTCCAATTGAGCTTGGAGGGAGTTAGAGCCTTCTTGGTAGAGAACATGCCTTCTTCATTTAGTTCTCTGAAGACATGATTTTATGAAACCCTTTGGAAGATATCAACTACTTGTAGGATGTCTTCTATATGTTGCTTGAAATCAATGTTTTATATTGAAGGCCATCTATTGGCCCAACCTATGACAAGTTTAGAATTGCTAAGAAACTAAATCTTGGATATATTTTCTTCATTGAAATTTCTAGCAGAAGCCCAAGCTTGATGAATTATACTTTATTATTTGTGTGCCTACCAACAGAGAATATATGATATAGAATGTGTGTATGAATGAAATAGATAAGCACACATATTCCATATTTGTGGGATGTACTTAAATTGTACCGTCAAGGAAGCTCCAAGGAGTGTCTTAGTCTAATTGTGCCATGATTGGTACACACTGAGGAAAATATTTCACACATGAATTCCTTTGCAATGGGGATGAATTTTATTGCACATAGATTTGGAGGTGCATTCTTATTTCGGAACAAGATAAGATTATAATCCCTCCAAATTCTACTGACTAGAATGCATGGGAGGATAGAGTGACTGAACTAATTTATCTGAAATCCAAATTTGACACTCCTAGAAGAGTCACTCCCAACTGAAATAGGAAAATTCATATGAATGTCTAATCCATTCCATCATATGCTTTAGATAGGTCTAATTTTAGTATTATTGCACAATATTTGGTGGATTCTGTCTGGCACATTACCTCCTACATAAGAGGTACAACATCCAATATGTTTTGATTTTGAAGGAATCTACATTTCTCTTGAGAGATGAACAAACTCAGCATTACCTTGATTCTTTTGGAAATACTTTTGGAGATAATCTTATATATTACACTATAGTGGGTGATTGGATGATTATCTGTAATAGAGGTGCCTTCTTGTGTCTTTGGGATTAGACAAAGGAAAGCAACATTAAGAGAACCGAACACTTTATTTTTTCTTGGGATCATGCTCTTATATTTTTGCATGGCTTTCAAGAAAACCAAGATTTCTAAGTTTTATACTTCTTCATCCAAAACATAATTCATTTAACCATTGATAAAGGTGGGGAAAGAGAAACCACCCATAGTATTTCTTATATTGAGACCCCATAGGTGGTTGAAAAAGATAGTGAGAATAATAAGGTCTCACCTAATTTTTCTCCTAGAATGAGAAGAGAGAAGCCCCTTCATTGGTTTTGATTTCCCAAATGGTAGTTATATACATTCTTTGATTGGAAAACTGATGAAAAAATTTGTATTCATTAATGAATTTTAGTTCCAGCAAGACATCTAATGTATTCCAAGAGTCTAGTATGTTGTCAATGTTGGATAGCTACATTTCCACCTTAGTGAACTCTTTCAATTAAAAATGATGATATTTTCTCTTATTTATGAGGCCTACTTGATAGCTTTAAGGTTTTCTACGAATTATTCCATATAAGAGGAATACTCCTAGGAGGAAAAGTGAACCCAATTTGATTGAATCATGGATTTATAGTCCTCAAGAAACCAAGAGGGATTGAAATCGAAAGGGATGGAATTTTAATTTCCCATGGGGGATAGATAAAGAAGGATATGCATGTGATTTTAAAGTGCACCCAGCTTGATTGAAGGTTTGATTTCACATCCTAAATTCCATAAACCCTCACCGATTAGAAATTGATTAAGCCTTCTTTCTACTTTGGTGCAATATGACTTTTCATTTCTCCATGTTGGTGAAAGTATGACAAGTTCTATGTTGATTAAGACATGTTTTATTAAAAAATTTGAATGCAATCATGCTATGGATCCAATTGTGTGTTTGGATCCCAAACTTTATGTAAGGAGTTAGTTAAGTTCAAATCACTATATATGATAAAAAAATAGTTAGTAACACTGCATGCTATGATCAATTCCACAAAAAAACAAGAGAAATTAGAATGGGGTCCATATATGCTTAAAATGAAGATATCATAATCAAAATCCTTTAATTTCAATTTTAGAATGATAGAGGAAGGAAATTAGGAGGAAAAGATCATTGAGTAATCTGGACTCCATCTAGTGATTAACCCTCTTCGGTGGCCATCCACATCCATAATGATAAAATTTCCAATTCTTAATAATACCTTCTAAAGCCTTATTATATTTTTCCTTAGGACACCTAGCTTACTGAATGAGTATAAAGTACAGATTTTAGCTAGTTACCATCCTTTTGAGGGCTAAACTTTTAGAGGCCTCCCAAATGCTATTGCTTTAAAGCAATGTATAAACATGGGTCCTTATTCGAGAGGGATCTACGTTATCTAAGGGCCTTGTAAATTGGAACTTGTTTCCCCTCTTTGATATAAATCAAACCTCATTCCTTTCATTGGATTTATATAAATTAGATTTATGGCCTACAAGATTGCAAGAAGGTTGGCTGACTTCCAACTCCCCACTCAAGGGGGTCACTTCATTCATTTTTATGTGAGAATGAAGGGAATAAATATTTTTTCCTCAATTGTAGCAACATGGGGGGAGGGACATGGGGAAAGGGGAAAATTAAAGATAAGGAATAAGATTATTAGGGATCGAGGGAGGAGGGGGTGAGGAAGGGTGAGGATATAATGAAGTTTCAATCACTACCTATGACCTCATCCTTCCTCCAATAATCCATGCCATTGGTGAGTTATAATGTGTAGAGTCAGTAAGAGAATGTGGGATCTTTAGCAAAGTGGGACCAGAATGCTAAAAGGAGCCAAAAAGATAAGTGGGTGGCATAAGTATTTAGTGATTAAGAGGGAAAAAGGGGAATCTTCTCAAATCCATGAAAATATATGAAACCTTAGCGCCTTGTTATTTATTTGTTTATTTATTTATTATTGTTTATTTAGT
>APFE030694733.1:9650-26801 GCA_000404065.3 Pinus taeda | reverse complement strand
ATATATAATTATAAATAGTGTGTTTATTAAAAAAATTAAAGGTTGTATCAATAGAAAAACAATTGGTTGCTTCTCAATAAAAAGAATCTAGTTGTTTTCATATTATTGTGGGATTAAGATTTGATACTTGAATTTTCTTAAATAAACTCCTTTGTAAAATTCTTGATATTTACTAAACATTTTTATCATTGGGATAGAAAAGTCACAGAGAAGAAGGAAAGCTATAAAGGAAAGCTAAAAGAGGCCAAGGAGAAAAGAGAAGGGTCATTTCAAGACATAGAATGACCTAAAAATCAATAACGATATAATTTTTAATAGTGTCTTCAATGATTGACATATTAAAATTAAATGATAAGGTAGGTTATATATATGTTGATGTTATATTATTATATATATATTATAAAATTAAAAATCAATATTAGTATAGATATATAAATTAGTATAATTATAATAGGTAAGCTAGAATTTAATAATTATATATTGAAAAAGAGATAGAAGGGAAGAGAGAGTGATTAAATTAATTAAATAATAATATAATGAATCAACATTGTTTTTATGTTAACTAATATTATATTAGTAAGAAAAATATCATAGAGGAGAAGGGAAAGTGGGAGGAAAAAGGAGTGAAAAGCTAGAGAAGAAGAGGGTGGCATAGGGGAGGAGTGTTAAAGATAAAGAGAAATAAGAATAGGAGTTTTAAAGAAAATGAGGAATAAGACAAAATGATATGCATAGGGTTAATAAAAAGAATTGATGAAGAGGAAGGAGAAAAGAGGGGTCCAGCATGAAAGGAGAAGAAAAGGACGATTAGAAAATAAAATAGAGAGATATAACAATAATGGATATGGATTGATAAATCTAGTTGATTAAGCAAAAGAAAAGGACAATTAGAAAATAAAATAGAGAGATATAACAATAATGGATATGGATTGATAAAGCTAGTTAATTAAGGAATATGATTGAGATTGATTAATTAGTGGAATCTCATTCCTACTTATTATGATGCCTTTACATATATTCAAGTTGCTAGGATTTTTATCAATTTCAATGCCTTTCTAATGTGTCTTTTGAAATGGTGATTATATCTACAAGAATTTCGGTGTCTTCAATACAAACATGCATTTTTTTTACAATATTTTTATCTAAAGCTAAGGATATGATATGCTCATGTTTTATGTCTTTAGAGTGTTTTTTTTACTCTAGTATTGAATGATGTACTAGATTCACCAATGTAACATCTCACAAAGGAGAAGCAAAGCAAATATTGTAGACCCCCTTTGGTTGGTGAATGTCAATTTTGTCCTTAACAAATCTCATCTTCTTTTTACATTGATCAAATTTTTAAAATATGTGATGATATTCTTCTTCTTTATAACTTTTGGAATCTTATGAATAACTCTCTGAACATAGTGAAGGTATGCATTCCTATTCATGTTGTTATTTTCAATGAAATTAACTTAGTTTCATATTATCACTGAACTCTAAAAAAATGTTATTAATATATTTTTATTTATATCATACATTTTTAAATAAATTTTCCAATTAACAAAATTTTTACTAGAGATGTTGGGGACTCAAATCTTACCTAGAGAATCTAGGATTTTTGATGATTGGCATCATGCGTCGGGAGGACATCCATATGTGAAAATAATGAAGGTTTGAATTTACTCGCAGCAACCTCCTAAAATAATAATGTAACACTCCTAAACTTTAACTTCCACGGTAAATAAAAGGTTTTTTGTTATTATATTACCCGGGTACCATAACTATCTGACGCATATTAACTATGCACTTTATGTTTGCCTGACATAGCAGTACTGGTCATTAAATTTGGCTCGGGTTGCAAATCCTCTCACCATGATTGTCATCATTAAACGTTTTTCCGATTAATGAAGTTAGGGGATTGTGTTATTGGGTTGCCTGAAATTTATTGTCGTGAACTTATGTTGATATTTTGGATGATGGCGCGCTTTTTCTGCCTTAAATGCTCCGCTGTCCTGGTTGACTTGGTGCGGCAGGCATCACCTCGAAGCTGGAAAACTTGGGAGACTATACCATCGTTTAGTTCTGCATGGAGTTCATTTTTCCACCGCCTCTCGCGCTCGGCCTTCTCATTTTGGCTTCCCTCAGAAAAAACAATGCTCTGCGCGAACAAGGGTAACCAGCAAAGATTTTCGGGTGGAGGCTTGGCTGTCTTGTCTGCATTTCAACTAGGTATGCATTATCCACAGCTAACTCAACTGTGTCTTTTAAAGGCTTGCCATTCGAGACTAAAACATTTGATGCGGTTCCTTAATCTTTTTCATTCTCTATATAGTTGATTCCATGCTCATCGAGTTGTGAACTGTTGAATTTTACAGGTTATGATTAATATGATGGCAACCTGGGGGTTGCCAACCTAGTGATTCGCTCCATTATCTGGGCTGAACGTTGTATACCGGGTAAGCGTACCTTGTTAAGGGTTTTGTTTGATGCAGTATAACTATGAGGCATTCGAAGGTTTCATTCCAGACCTAGAATGTGAAGCCCTTCTCTGGAGCCGCTATTTTCCTTTAGCTTTTGATATGGGTTTTCCATTGTAGTTCAATTTCTCCAAAGGGAACCGAAGGCTCCTCGTGGCTTAGACTTAAGACCACGTTGGAGTATTTCCCCTCGGTGTACCTAGACTTATATATGTATTATTTTGTTACGATTCTGAGAATTCCGACAATTGTTTCTATGCAAACTTATGAGATAGACCTACAGTTTGTAAGGCCATCCTTTTTGGTTTGAATTAATGGTTTATAGTCTTACTGTTATGTTCATTGTACATTTTGCCAACTTGCATGTTATTCCTTTTTCTATTCTTACCTAAATCATGTATTTTATATGCAGCTCTGTGCTCTGTATCCACCCTGTCAGGGTGTATTATATGCGACTTATGTTTCCCATGATTGTAATATGATTATCTGAATTTTAATGTCAATATATTCTTTTGCATGATTTTTCCGATGCAATTATTTCAATAGCTGGTTATTCCTCAAGGGCTTAGGAGGTCACCCACAACCATAGCCTTTCTCGTGCTTGGACTCCTTTTCAATTGTTTGCTTCTCACGGTGTTGCTACGAAATCTGGCATAATCATTATAGTGAGTTCCTCTGGGTAGATTTTTTTCTTGTTACCTATGAGCTAAACCCCACCCCCTAAACATATTAATAATTGGGTGCCCCTGGCTACAAGACCAACTGCCCACGAGTTTATCTTTCCAGGGTTTCGCTGATAGCTACGACTCCTCTGTCGAGTTATGGGTTTGGAATTATTTGTATTCAACCGTGTATTTGCGTTATGGTTTTTATCTATAAATTTTACCAAAATTCTGAGGCAACACTCTGGTCCGCTGGGTTAATTACTAAGAGGATTAAGAGTTCATTACTGAAGCCCTTTCTGCTATGATTGTATAACAATCCACCTTGGCTCACAGTCGTCCTTACCACTATTACTGGTCGTTATTTTTACAAGGTGCGACCAACCTTGGTCGGGTCTCTGTCACACTGACTTCTATAATTTTGTCAAACCCTTCTATAGCCCAGAGTTTGGCTTTACTTCTTCGTCGTGACATGGTGATATTTGTGTCTTACGGACACCTGAAATCGATTCAGTTATAACGTTTTATTTTTAGACCAGGTCGCAGTCCAATAGGACTCTATGACCCATACGTGTCTCTCTGTTCTTATCTAATATGTTTTTTTTATATATATAGTTACATATAGATATACAACAATTCTTTTATTTCCTACTGCAAAGATGGAGGATAACAATGATGTTTGTCTCCCGCTACTTATATGTGCATGTATGATCTTCTTGTATTTCTTACTGTATTTCTACAAAAGAAGAATCCTATTATTCTCGTTACTTTATAACCATATTCGTGATTTTATCTTCTGTACTGCAATTTCCAGAAATTAATAATCACATAGGATTATGTTTATTTTTATTTTTATATTTAACATGAACACATCCAGGTTTAGCCTTTTATCAATAACTGAAAATAATAAATTCCAGGAGAGGCCACTTACCTGTTTTCTGTCAAAAGCAACTCTTATACTTTGCAAAGATTGTACCCGTTACTGTCTGACTGTTATCTGCCCAACCATGAGATACGTCCTACTCAACGACATCTCCCCCCAAGCTCCCTTGCCAGGCCAATAACCTCTGCAAGTTTACTTCTTACTGAGTGCTTACGATCTGGTCCTCACCAGACTTCGCAACCTCCCCCACGGTCTGTCCCTTACTCCCCATTTTTCCCTCCCCCTACCTCCTCTTCCTTGAGGTGTTTTCAGTTGGGGAAGGCAGTTGGGGTTGTTTTTCAACAACTGCGTAATTGCCCAACTTCCCTCCTCGGAAGTTGTCAATCTCCCTTTTCTTTTCTTTAAAAAAATAAATAAATAAAAATAACTTGAAGACATGTTTCCATGGTCATTAATTAAACAAAAATATTATTTGTTAATTCAAATAATTGTCATTCTTTGGTTTGCAGTTAAATACAGTAAAACAATTAATTACAGCAGAATATTTACACTGTTCCGGGGTATTACATCTCCCCCTCCTGAGATTGGACATCGTCCCAATGTCCTATCATCGTGAATAATTCCGGGTAAGCCTTTCTTACAAGCTCTTCATCTTCCCAAGTGGCCTCGTTAGGCCCAAAGTGCTGCCACTGCACTTTAATTTGGGTAATAGCTCGCTTCTGCAGTTGTACTTCTCTCCGTTCGAAGATGCTCAGTGGCTTGACCAAGACCTCTCCTTTCGGTTCGACCTACATTAGCAATATTCCAATCAGTTTCTTCTAATCATAACTTTTAGTTAGATCTATCTATAATAGTCTTTACCTGTATATCCTGCCATCTGATCACATGTTTAGGATCATAAACATATTTTTTTAATACCGAAACATGGAAGAAATTATGGACCCAAATGTGACTTGGCAGGGCGAGCCGACAAGCTACTGGCCCAATTCTTGCCAAGATCTAGAATCGTCCATAATATCAGGGTGCCAACTTGGTACACCCGCTCCACTGCAATGTACTTTTCCTGACTTGGATCCTCACATAGACATGGTCACCGACTTGATATTCATTGAACCTCCTCTTCCGGTCAGCAAAGCTCTTTTGTCTATCCTGTGCAACCTTTAAATTACCGCGTACCCTTTTAGCCATATCTTCCATTTCCTTGAGCATCTCTGGTCCTAATCTTAATTTTTCCTCAGGTCCACCCCAGCTTGAGGGTGTCCGACATTTTCTCCCGTACATAACCTCAAAGGGACTCATCCGCAACGAAGTATGGCATCCATTATTGTATGCAAATTCCACCAAATGTAAATACTCCTCCCACTGTGTTGGTTTCTGCATTACATAGGCTCTTAACATCTCTTCAACCACCTAGTTCACTCGCTCTGTTTGACCATCGGTCTGGGGGTGGTAAGTTGTACTGAAATGCAGTTGTGTCCCCAATTCGGGAAATAATGTCCTCCAGAAAGCTGACGTGAATTTCACGTCACGGTCATAGATTATTATCTTTGGGAGTCCATGCAGCTTGAACACATTTTGCATGAAGATGTGGGCAATTTGTACAGCTCTGAATGTGGATTGCACGAGTATGAAATGTGCTTCTTTACTCAATTTGTCTACCACCACCATAATAGAATCATTGCTTTTCTTTGTCCGAGGTAAACCGGTTATGAAATCCATAGAAATGGTTTCCCATTTCCATTCTGGAATGGGTAAGGGTTGTAATAATCCCGCTGGGTGCTAATGCTCTGCTTTAATTTGCTGACATTCTAAACACCGAGCTAAATATTCAACTACATTCGTTTTCATCCCTCGCCAACAATACTCTTTCCGAAGTGCAGAGCTCATCTTTTGATACCCAGGGTGTCCCTCATAGTGGCTGATGTGAAATTCATCTAAAATCATATTTTTAAGACTGTTTTGATGGGGTACATACAGTCTCTTTTTATAATGCAGCATTCCATCCTTATCCACTTCATATTCTTGCTGATTTCCCTCGTTGGTAGACTGTTGTACTTGTTGTTTAATTTGCTGATATTCAACATCTTGTTCTGATGTTTTTCTTATCATTTCCTTGAAGGGATTTTTCCATTCACTAGAAGAGAGTTTGAACAAACATTGTACCTTCCGGCTTAAGGTGTCAGCCACCCGGTTTTCCTTCCCCTTCAAGTGTTTAATATCGAAGTCAAACCCGCTTAGAAAATCTGGCTAGCGTGCCTGTCTCGCATTTAGAGTGGGTTTGCTGAAATAACTGGTCAAAATGTGATGTTCTGTTAGTAATAAAAAGTTCCTCCCCGAGAGATAATGTCACCACATCTTTAGTGCGTGTATGGTAGCTGTTAATTCTAAGTCATAAGTAGAATACTTTTGCTCGTTCTCCTTTATCTTCCTTGATTTGTAAGCAATCACTTTTCCTTCCTACATTAATACACCCCCCACTCCCTCCTTGCTTGCATTAGTGCACACCACATAGTCCTTATTAGGATGAGCTATACTCAGAATGGGTGTTGTGGTGAGAAAATGCTTAAGCTGCTCAAAGCTTTGTTGACATTCTGGGGTCCATTTGAATGCCCTTCCCTTTCTTTGTAAGAAGATGATGGGGTATGCTACTCTAGAAAAACCTTCCACGAACCGTCTGTAATAACCAGCTAATCCCATAAAGGACCTGATATCCGCTAGGTCTTTTGGTACGGGCCATTCCATTATGGCCCTTATTTTTTCAGGGTCCACTGCAATCCCCTCTTTGGTGATTATATGGCCTAAATATTGTATTTCCTCTTTGAAGAAATCACACTTACTGAACTTAGCATACAGTTGATGTTCTCGAAGGGTTTGTAGTACTTGTCTTAGGTGTTCCTTGTGCTCTTCCCTAGAGCGAGAATATATCAATATGTCATCAATGAATATCAACACAAATTTGTCCAAAAATTGGTGAAACACGTTGTTCGTTAAACACATGAAAGTGGCAGGGGCATTGGTCAAACCAAAATGCAACACCATAAACTCATAGTTCCCATACCTTGTTCTGAAAGCTATTTTAGCGATGTCTTCCACCTTAATCCTAATCTGGTGGTAACCCTAGCGCAAGTCAATTTTGGAAAACACTGTGGCACCCTTCACCTGATCGAAAAGCTCATCGATCCAGGGTAGAGGATATTTATTTTTGATTGTCAACTTGTTGAGCTGACGATCATCTATACACATTCGAAGGGTTCCGTCTTTTTTCTTGACAAATAACACTGGGGCTCCCCATGGAGATACATTGGGGCGAATATAATGCTTGTCTAGCAGTTCCTATAGCTACATTTTTAATTATGTTAACTCAGGCACGCTCATTCTATAAGGTGCTCGTGATACCGGTGTTGCCCCTGGTATTAATTCAATGGTAAAGTCTATGTCCCTTTTAGGTGGTAGTCCGGGAATTTCCTTTAGAAGTACATTCGTGAATTCCTGTATAATAGGGATGTTATCCAGCATGGTTGTTTTATCCTTTGAATCAACATAGCCTACCTGTATGGCATAAATTTGACATCCCTTCTTCAGACATTTCGCCAACTGGGACGCTGTTATTGGCCGAACCTGCACTGGTCGTTTAATTCCTTGCATTTCTTGTCTTTCACCAAATTCATTCTTATAAAAAATGGTTTTTGTCTTGCAGTTCACTAATGACTAGTGTTTTGCTAACCAGTCCATACCAATTAGAACATCATATGAGCCAAGAGGAAGTACGTTTAAATCTGCTATTACTAGCTTCCCTGCTGTTGTTAAAGGGAAGTTATTAATTTTTGCCAGCACTCGTCACTTGGCCCTGGTGGCTAGTTGTACCAGCCATGGATTCTTGAATTTAACCATTTACAATTTACAACACTCCACTACTTTTGGACGAATATAACTTAAGGTGGTTCCCAGATCTATTAAAACAGCTACAGAAAGGTCTGAGATTTTACCTTCGAATTCCACCATGGTTGGCTGGTACTCCGCTTGACGATCGTCCAGGGGTGCATTAATCCTTGGCATGCTACGTCCCACATCGCCAACTCTTAATGCTTCATGGATTTGGGACACCTATTCGGTTCCCTTCCGCTGTGGGCAGTTTTTGATGTAATGGGGTCCACCGCAACCCCAACATTGCACTGTGGGTCTAACTTCCCCTTCACCATCCAATTTGGCAGGTTGTTCACCCACTCTAGACTCACTGGTTGGCTTGGATTTAAATGAGCCCCGCTGTAAGGTTCTGCTATTCTGTCCCTTGCCAATTCCTTTTCCTTCGCTACTGCGATTTCCTTTACCATTCCCAACTGTCTTGTTAGTCCTTTTATCATTCCATCTTTTATTCGGAGCTTCTCCTTTATGCTTATTTTGCTGGTAGCAGATCCTAGCTTTGCGGATCGCTTCGTCCATTGTTCTAGGATTGTCAAATTCAATCCTTTCTGATATGTACAAGGGCAAACTACTAATAAATCTTTGTACCTTAGCTTTTTCTTCTCTAATGTAAGGCACATAATGAAGCAGGGAAGTAAAATGGGTGATGAATTTGTCCATAGTCTACTGTCCTAACCTTAAATCGTGGAATTATCTCACCTTTTCATCGTAGAAGTGCTTGGTCAGGTATCTTTCTTTAAAATACTTCTGAAATTTTTCCCAAGTTATGGTCTGTTCGCTTACTCCTTTAATGATCTTAACTTCTTCCCACCACAGGGTTGCTTTTCCCTGTAGCTGAAAAATGCCCAAACGTGCCTTTAGGTTAAGGTCATATTCGTACAACTGAAAATATTTGTTCATGTTTATTAACCATGCTTCCACTGCTTCTTCCTATTCTCCATCAAAGTGTGGAGGTTTAATCTTATGAAATTCTCCCTGCAACTCTATCTGTTGTCATTTTGAAGTCTACTGTTCAAACACATTATCAGATTGTTCCTCCCTCTCCTCTGTCCTTTCAGGTTCTGAATGATGGTTTGGCTCCTCTGACAACCTCTGTTGTTCTATGCTAGGGTTGGCTGGTGGCAGGTTTTGTCTGTCAGATAGACTCTTTAAAATCCTTTCTTGTTCCATCGTTAGATGTGCATTGTCTTCCCATAGTCGGGCCATTTCATTCTTCAGTTCCTGTACTGTCTCTAATATTGCAAGATTCATGCTATGTGTTTCTTCACCGAGTTGTACCCATAATTCTGGGTTATCCCCAAGGCCAGTTCTTTGCATACTTACTGACTGTAGTCTCTCTACTGATTCTTTTGACTTTGCCTAAAATGGAACCAGAGGAGTAATTAGCAGTATTAGCTGTTTCATTGCACATGACTAAATTGTGACTGCAACAGCGAGAACAAAAAAAAAATGTGTTTGCAGTATTTATTATCACTTATTCGGGATTATTCCAGAGGTCTCAGTATGGAAACCTTGGCTCTGATACCAATTTGTAACACTCCTAAACTTTAACTTCCATGGTAAATAATTTTTTTTTTGTTATTATATTACCCGGGTACCATAACTATCTAGCGCCTATTAACTGTGCACTTTATGTTTGCCTGACATAGCAGTATTGGTCATTAAGTTTGGCTCGGGTTGCAAATCCGCTCACCGTGATTGTCATCATTAAACGTTTTTCTGATTAACGAAGTTAGGGGATTGTGTTATTGGGTTGCCTGAAATTTCTTGCCGTGAATTTATGTTGATATTTTGGTTGATGGTGCGCTTTTTCTACCTTAAATGCTCCGCTGTCCTAGTTGACGCGGTGCGACAGGCATCAACTCAAAGCTGGCGACCTTGGGAGACTATACCATCGTTCAGTTCTGCATGGAGTTCATTTTTCCACCGCCTCTCGCGCTCGGCCTCCTCATTTTGGCTTCCTTGAGAAAAAACAATGCTCTGCACGAACATGGGTAACCGACAAGGATTTTCGGATGGAGGCTTGGCTGTCTTGTCTGCATTTCAACCAGGTATGCATTATCCACATCTAATCGGACTGTGTCTTTTATAGGCTTGCCATTCGAGAGTAAAACATTTTATGCGGTTCCTTAATCTTTTTCATTCTCTTTACAGTTGAGTCCATGCTCATCGAGTTGTGAACTGTTGAATTTTACAGGTTATGATTAATATGATGGCGACCTGGGGGTTGCCAACCTGGTGATTCGCTCCGTTATCCGAGCTGAACACTGTATACTGGGTAAGCATACCGTGTTAAGGGTTTTGTTTGATGTAGTATAACTATGAAGCGTTCGAGGGTTTCATTCCACACCTGGAATGTGAAGCCCTCCTCTGCAACTGCTATTTTCTTTTAGCTTTTGATATGGGTTTTCTATTGTAGTTCAATTTCTCCAAAGGAAACCGAGGGCTCCTCGTGGCTTAGACTTAAGACCATGTTGGAGTATTTCCCCTCGGTGTACCTGGACTTATATATGTATTATTTTGTTACGATTCTGAGAATTCCGACAATTGTTTCTATGCAAACTTATGAGATAGACCTACAGTTTGTAAGGCCATCCTTTTTGGTTTGAATTAATGGTTTATAGTCTTACTGTTACGTTCATTTTACATTTTTCCAACTTGCATGTTATTCCTTTTTCTATTGTTACCTAAATCGTGTATTTTATATGCAGCTCTATGCTCTGTATCCACCCTGTCAGGGTGTATTATATGCGACTTATGTTTCCCATGATTGTAATATGATTATCTGAATTTTAATGTCAATATATTCTTTTGCATGATTTTTCCGATGCAATTATTTCAATAGCTGGTTATTCCTCAAGGGCTTAGGAGGTTGCCCACAACCATAGCCTTTCTCGTGCTTGGACTCCTTTTCAATTGTTTGCTTCTCACGGTGTTGCTACGAAATCTGGCATAATCATTATAGTAAGTTCCTCTGGGTAGATTTTTTTCTTGTTACCTATGAGCTAAACCCCACCCCCTGAACCTATTAATAATTGGGTTCTCCTGGCTACGAGACCAACTGCCCACGGGTTTATCTTTCTAGGGTTTCGCTGATAGCTACGACTCCTCTGTCGAGTTATGGGTTCGGAATTATTTGTATTCAACCGTGTATTTGCGTTATGGTTTTTATCTATAAATTTTACCAAAAGTCTGAGGCAACACTCTGGTTCGTTGGGTTAATTACTAAGACGATTAAGAGTTCATTACTGAAGCCCTTTCTGCTATGATTGTATAACAATCCACCTCGGCTCACAGTCGTCCTTACCACTATTACTGTACGGCTTTTCTGGTCGTTATTTTTACAAGGTGCGACCAACCTTGGTCGGGACTCTATCATACTGACTTCTATAATTCTGTCAAACCCTTCTATAGCTCAGAGTTTGGCTTTACTCCGTCGTCGTGACACGGTGATATTTGTGTCTTACGGACACCTGAAATCGATTCAGTTATAACGTTTTATTTTTAGACCAGCTTGCAGTCCAATAGGACTCTATGACCCATACGTGTCTGTCTGTTCTTATCTAATATGTTTTTTCTATATATATAGTTACATACAGATATACAACAATTCTTTTATTTCCTACTGCAAAGATGGAGTATAACAATGATGTTTGTCTCCCGCTGCTTATATGTACATGTATGATCTTCTTGTATTCCTTACTGTATTTCTACAAAAGAAGAATCCTATTATTCTCGTTGCTTTATAACCATATTCGTGATTTTGTCTTCTGTACTGCAATTTCCAGACATTAATAATCACATAGGATTATGTTTATTTTTATTTTTATATTTAACATGAACACATCCAGGTTTAGCCTTTTATCAATAACTGAAAATAATAAATTCCAGGAGAGGCCACTTACCTATTTTCTGTCAAAAGCAACTCTTATACTTTGCAAAGATTGTACCCGTTACTGTTCGACTGTTATCCGCCCAACCATGAGATACGTCCTAATCAACGACATCTACCCCCAAGCTCCCTTGCCAGGTCAATAACCTTTGCAAGTTTACTTCTTACTGAGTGCTTACGATCTGGTCCTCACCAAACTTCGCAACCTCCCCCGCGGTCTGTCCCTTACTCCGCATTTTTCCCTCCCCCTACCTCCTTTTCCTTGAGGTGTTTTCAATTGGGGAAGGTAGTTGGGGTTGTTTTCCAACAACTACCTAATTGCCCAACTTCCCTCCTCGGAAGTTGTCAATCTCCCTTTTCTTTTATTTAAAAAAAAAAAAAAAAAAACTTGAAGACATGTTTCCATGGTCATTAATTAAATAAAAACATTATTTGTTAATTCAAATAATTGTCATTCTTTGGTTTGCAGTTAAATACAGTAAAACAATTAATTACAGTAGAATATTTACACTATTCCAGGGTATTACATCTCCCCCTCCTGAGATTGGACATCGTCCTGATGTCCTATCATCATGAATAATTCCGGGTAAGCCTTTCTTACAAGCTCTTCATCTTCCCAAGTGGCCTCGTCAGGCCCAAAGTGCTGCCACTGCACTTTAATTTGGGTAATAGCTCGCTTCTGCAGTTATACTTCTCTCCGGTCGAAGATGCTCAGTGGCTCGACCAAGACCTCTCCTTTCGGTTCGACCTACATTAGCAATATTCCAATCAGTTTCTTCTAATCATAACTTTTAGTTAGATCTATCTATAATAGTCTTTACCTGTATATCCTGCCATCCGATCACATGTTTAGGATCATAAACATATTTTTTTAATACCGAAACATGGAAGACATTATGGACCCAAATGTGACTTGGCAGGGCGAGCCGGTAAGCTACTGGCCCAATTCTTGCCAAGATCTAGAATCGTCCATAATATCGGGGTGCCAACTTGGTACACCCGCTCCACTGCAATGTACTTTTCCTGACTTGGATCCTCACATAGACATGGTCACCGACTTGATATTCATTGAACCTCCTATTCCGGTCAGCAAAGCTCTTTTGTCTATCCTGTGTAGCCTTTAAATTAGTGCGTACCCTTTTAGCCATATCTTCCATTTCCTTGAGCATCTCTGGTCCTAATCTTAATTTGTCCTCAGGTCCACCCCAGCTTGAGGGTGTCCGACATTTTTGCCCGTACAGAACCTCAAAGGGACTCATCCGCAACGAAGTATGGCATCCATTATTGTATGCAAATTCCACCAAATGTAAATACTCCTACCACTGTGTTGGTTTCTGCATTACATAGGCTCTTAACATCTCTTCAACCACCTAGTTCACTCGCTCTGTTTGACCATCGTTCTGGGGGTGGTAAGCTGTACTGAAATGCAGTTGTGTCCCCAATTCTGGAAATAATGTCCTCTAGAAAGCTGATGTGAATTTCACGTCACGGTCAGAGATTATTATCTTTGGGAGTCCATGCAGCTTGAACACATTCTGCATGAAGATGTGGGCAATTTGTATAGCTTTGAATGTGGATTGCACGGGTATGAAATGTGCTTCTTTACTCAATTTGTCTACCACCACCATAATAGAATCATTGCTTTTCTTTGTCCGAGGTAAACCTGTTATGAAATCCATAGAAATGGTTTCCCATTTCCATTATGGAATGGGTAAGGGTTGTAATAATCCCGCTGGTTGCTGATGCTCTGCTTTAATTTGCTGACATTCTAAACACTGAGCTAAATATTCAGCTACATTCGTTTTCATCCCTCGCCAATAATACTCTTTCCGAAGTGCAGTGATCATCTTTTGATATCCAGGGTGTCCCTCATAGTGGCTGATGTGAAATTCATCTAAAATCATATTTTTAAGATTGTTTTGACGGGGTACATACAGTCTCTTTTTATAATGCAGCATTCCATCCTTATCCACTTCATATTCTTGCTGATTTCCCTCGTTGGTAGACTGTTGTACTTGCTGTTTAATTTGCTGATATTCAGCATCTTGTTCTGATGTTTTTCTTATCATTTCCTTGAAGGGATTTTTCCATTCACTAGAAGAGAGTTTGTACAAACATTGTACCTTCCGGCTTAAGGCGTCAGCCACCCGGTTTTCCTCCCCCTTCAAGTGTTTAATATCGAAGTCAAACCCGCTTAGAAAATCTGGCCAGCGTGCCTGTCTCGCATTTAGAGTGGGTTGGCTGAAATAACTGGTCAAACTGTTATGGTCTGTTAGTAATAAAAATTTCCTCCCCAAGAGATAATGTCACCACATCTTTAGTGCGTGTATGGCAGCTGTTAATTGTAAGTCATAAGCAGAATACTTTTGCTTGTTCCCCTTTAGCTTCCTTGATTCATAAGCAATCACTTTTCCTTCCCACATTAATACACCCCCCACTCCCTCCTTGCTTGCATTCGTGCACACCACATAGTCCTTATTAGGATGAGCTATACTCAGAATGGGTGTTGTGGTGAGAAAATGCTTAAGCTGCTCAAAGCTTTGTTGACATTCTGGGGTCCATTTGAATGCCCTTCCCTTTCTTTGTAAGGAGATGATGGGGTATGCTACTCTAGAAAAACCTTCCACGAACCGTCTATAATAACCAGCTAATCCCATAAAGGACCTGATATCCACTACATCTTTTGGTACGGGCCATTCCATTATGGTCCTGATTTTTTCAGGGTCCACTGTAATCCCCTCTTTGGTGATTATATGGCCTAAATATTGTATTTCCTCTTTGAAGAAATCACACTTACTAAACTTAGCATACAGTTGATGTTCTCGGAGGGTTTGTAGTACTTGTTTGAGGTGTTCCTTGTGCTCTTCCCTAGAGCGAGAATATATCAATATGTCATCAATGAATATCAACACAAATTTGTCCAAAAATTGGTGAAACACGTTGTTCATTAAACACATGAAAGTGGCAGGGGCATTGGTCAAACCAAAATGCAACACCACAAACTCATAGTTCCCATACCTTGTTCTGAAAGCTATTTTTGCGATGTCTTCCTCCTTAATCCTAATCTGGTGGTAACCCTAGCGCAAGTCAATTTTGGAAAACACTGTGGCACCCTTCACCTGATCGAAAAGCTCATCGATCCAGGGTAGAGGATATTTATTTTTGATTGTCAACTTGTTGAGCTGATGATAATCTATACACATTCGAAGGGTTCCATCTCTTTTCTTGACAAATAACACTGGGGCTCCCCATGGAGATACATTGGGGCGAATATAATGCTTGTCTAGCAGTTCCTGTAGCTACATTTTTAATTCTGTTAACTCAGGCACGCTCATTCTATAAGGTGCTCGTGATACCAGTGCTACCCCTCGTATTAATTCAATGGTAAAGTCTATGTCCCTTTTAGGTGGTAGTCCAGGAATTTCCTTTAGAAATACATCCGCGAATTCCTGTATAACAGGGATGTTATCCAGCATGGTTTTTTTATCCTTTGAATCAGCATAGCCTACTTGTATGGCATAAATTTGACATCCCTTCTTCAGACATTTCGCCAACTGGGACGCTGTTATTGGCCGAACCTGCACTGGTCGTTTAATTCCTTGCATTTCTTGTCTTTCACCAAGTTCATTCTTATAAAAAATGGTTTTTGTCTTGCAGTTCACTAATGACTAATGTTTTGCTAACCAGTCCATACCAATTAGAACATCATATGAGCCAAGAGGAAGTACGTTTAAATCTGCTATTACTAGCTGCCCTGCTATTGTTAAAGGGCAGTTATTAATTTTTGCCAGCACTCGTCACTTGGCCCTGGTGGCTAGTTGTACCAGCCATGGATTCTTGAATTTAACCATTTGCAATTTACAACACTCCACTACTTTTGGATGAATATAACTTAAGGTGGTTCCCAGATCTATTAAAACAGCTACAGAAAGGTCTGAGATTTTACCTTCGAATTCGACCATGGTTGGCTGGTACTCCGCCTGACGATCGTCCAGGGGTGCATTAATCCTTGGCATGCTACGTCCCACATCGCCAACTGTTAATGCTTCATGGATTTGGGACACCTATTCGGTTCCCTTCTGCAGTGGGTAGTTTTTGATGTAATGGGGTCCACCGCAACCCCAACATTGCACTGTGGGTCTAACTGCCCCTTCACCATCCAATCTGGCATGTTGTTCACCCACTCTAGATTCACTGGTTGGCTTGGACTTAAATGAGCCCCGCTGTAAGGTTTTGATGTTCTGTCCCTTGCCAATTCCTTTTCCTTCGCTGCTGCGATTTCCTTTACCATTCCCAACTGTCTTGTTAGTCCTTTTATCATTCCATCTTTTATTCGAAGCTTCTCCTTTATGCTTATTTTGCTGGTAGCAGGTCCTAGCTTTGCGGATTGCTTCGTCCATTGTTCTAGGATTGTCAAATTCAATCCTTTCTCATATGTACAAGGGAAAACTACTAATAAATCTTTGTACCTTAGCTTTTTCTTCTCTAATGTAAGGCACATAACAAAGCAGGGAAGTAAAATGGGTGATGAATTCGTCCATAGTCTATTGTCCTAACCTTAAATCGTGGAATTCTCTCGCCTTTTCATCGTAGAAGTGCTTGGTCAGGTATCTTTCTTTAAAATACTTCTGAAATTTCTCCTAAGTTATGGTCTGTTCGCTTACTCCTTTAGCGATCTTAACTTCTTCCCACCACAGGGTTGCTTTTCCCTGTAGCTGAAAAATGCCCAAATGTGCCTTTAGGTTAAGGTCATATTCGTACAACTGAAAATATTTGTTCATGTTTATTAACCATGCTTCTGCTGCTTCTTCCTATTCTCCATCAAAGTGTGGAGGTTTAATCTTATGAAATTCTCCTTGCAACTCTATCTGTTGTCATTTTGAATTCTGCTGTTCAAACACATTATCAGATCGTTCCTCCCTCTTCTCTATCCTTTCAGGTTCTGAATGATGGTTTGGTTCCTCTGACAACCTCTGTTGTTCTATGCTAGGGTTGGCTGGTGGCAGGTTTTGTCTCTCAGATAGACTCTTTAAAATCCTTTCTTGTTCCATCGTTAGATGTGCATTGTCTTCCCGTAGTCGGGCCATTTCATTCTTCAGTTCCTGTACTGTCTCTAATATTGCAAGATTCATGCTATGTGTTTCTTCACCGAGTTGTACCCATAATTCTGGGTTATCTCCAAGGCCAGTTCTTTGCATACTTACTGACTGTAGTCTCTCTACTGATTCTTTTGACTTTGCCTAAAATGGAACCAGAGGATTAAGTAGCAGTATTAACTGTTTCATCGCACATGACTAAATTGTGACTGCAACAGCGAGAACAAAAAAAAAA
>APFE030694716.1:0-25851 GCA_000404065.3 Pinus taeda | reverse complement strand
TGATGATCTCTTACTCATCCCTGGTCGAAAACAGAGAGGCAAGTGTCAGAGGGGAAGCTTCTAGAAGATTCTATGATCTTCCACCTCGCAAACTGTCTCTACCATTTGTCCATTCTCACCCATCACACCCTACAGATGGGCCATCTAGTATGCATCGCACCCTTTACACTGGGAAGGTGATATGCATCGCACCCTCTACACTGTGTATTCAGTATGGTCTAGTTTTGACCATTTCTGAACAATTTTTTAGTGGAGAACTTCTGGGAGATAATGTAATCAGCTGACCTTGTTCCTTTAGGTAGTGAAGAAACACTTTTAGGGACTTAGGAACCCTCAGTTTATGGACATTTATGATTGGGGTTGCAGTGCCCAAAAATTTCTATAAGAGTTGCCCCTAAAGCATGAGGTCGTTAATCTTTTGATGTCGGGTGAAATGCTTTATTATGAGGATCCGAAGTTTTTTCGAGCTAGGAGGTGACCTGTAATAAGATACAATACAATACATTATCTTCATAATATTTTTCATGATCTAGCTGGGGCGGGCATTCCCATGCTCAACTTTGTAAATTCATTTTCATGTACATAGGATAGATAATTGTCTGTGTAGCAGACTGATGATTCAGACTCATCATCCTTTGATTTGGATGATCATCTGTTTGGCAATGATGTACAGTTAATGTCTTTATATTCCTGAATATATCGCAGCCCAGATGGATGAAACTAGATCTAGGGTCTTCAAAACTCGTTCAATATTCACTCGGAGTACAAGTCGACCCATGTGAAAAAATGTGCTGGAATCAAACATGGAAAGACATCACCTGATTACCAGCCAATGATGTAAGTTGTTAACAGGTGCGAGAGGAATCACCAATAATGGCAATGACCCTCAAGGTACTATAGTACAATTCGTGCGGTGTGAAAAAGGACTTGGCGTCGAACACCACGTAAAATCTCTCAGTCGAAGGCCATTGATGTAAACCTGTCGCCGAAAGTGAGAAACTTGCCATTGAGGCATGCAAGCTTCAAAGTACTGAAAGGGTTGTTCCTAAGTCTGCTTCTTGGATAATGAGCTGATGTCGACAAGAAGCGACCCATCACAGGAGGGCCTCAATGAATCCCACATCAACGACATGGAACAAAGCAAATGATTTTGGAGGTGAAAACAATCTGGCGATACAGGGTTTAGGGTGGCGGTCATGAAGAAAGGGAGCATGAATGTATTGCAGTGGGTGAGACATAGGTGAATTCTCTGAATGACTTCTCTTGAACATATCGGTGACATTGACGATGGATTGGTAGCATTAACCCCAAAGATGGATGTTGTGATGGACCAATGGTGATGACTAGTGAACGGAACAACCCAACCTGGCATGGATGCGGAAGGAAAGTGTCATGTTCAAGAGCGACTTGCTACCAATAAAGTTTCTTCAAGTTTTATTCCCAATTTTCCCCAGTCATTACTGACCAGTACCTATTTATTTTTGTCAAGCTTGAGGAGGATAACATATGCTTGTTCCTATAATCCACCCTTCGGGCGAACCTATCACTATATTTTAGCGAGCCTAGCGATAGTGAATCTCGTTCTCGTCCGTTTGGACGAGTTTATCGCTATTCAGTTTTAACACGTTTAACGATAAAGATAACTCGGTCCCTTTCAATTTTAGAGAGTTTAAAAGAAATGGAAAGGAGACTCCAACGATTCTTTTTCATCAAATAATCCATTAAGTCCGAAAAAGCGTAAAATAATACAAAAGGGATGAATTTTTTATAGTTTTAAAGAGCCGAACAAGACAAGCACTCGATCTTTTTGTGTAATAATCCCTCAGGTCCAAAAACTTTAAAATCTAGAGGAGGGATAGTAGTTTTGATGACTTTAACAAGCCGGATAGGCCAATTGTCGGCAATCTTTTAATATTTTACGAGTCAGGTGAAAAGAGCTTAAAGAAAACTCGTTTTCGAGGAACGAGTGATGGTTTCGGGTAGCAGCTGGTTCTAGGTAAGATTTGGAATTTTCCAATCACGACAGTGTCACAAGGATGGCTAATAGAATCACTGTTCGTAGATGTTCCTCGAAGGGGTAAAGAATCATATGAGGGTGAATGATTGGCTAAAAACAGAGTGGAGGTAATGGCAAGAACATGACCAAGGCTCAAAAGCTGGCGATAAGGCATTCACAATGGTTATTTGCTGGTTCATTTTGTAATGAGCTTAAACGTTGGGGGAAACATTTTCTCATGACTTATGTTTATTTTTTAACGAGCTTGAACTATGCGCTAAAACCACTCGTGGAGGGTTTATTTTTTAATGAGCTTGAACACTGCGGTAACATTGCTCGCCATGATGGTCTTTGAGTCTTTAATTCACCATTAGAATTTTGTTCTTTCAAAGATTGTACTACCTCTCATTTTACCATTTCATTTGAATTTGGTTTGTTGGAGCTCTGGAGGTGCTTTTCCCCCCCGATTTTCACCAGCGGATTCCGGGATATTCTATGGACAATTCTTGACGCTGCTTGGACCAGGTAGGAGCTGAACTTGTGCTCTTCAATTGCATGCCTTTCATTCTGGATTCTGAGCTTGTTTCCTTATTCTGCTGAACCTCTGGGGTTTAAAGAACTCGCCCTAGGACCATTGCACTCTTCCTTAATCGAAAGGTGCGATGCATACTGATCTTCCCACTGACTAGTCAGTATGCATCACCCCTAGTACACTTGCTGGGGTGTGATGGGCACAAGGAGGAAAGTTTTTGCACAGTTTGCTCATGGATTTTTGCCTGTTTTTTACCAAATGAAGATCCTGACTCTTCCCTTGTTTGTTTTTCAAAGATTCATCGTTGCAAAATGATTGTTACATGGCGAGAGTGCGAGCATGAAGAAGAGGACACTATTGCTTTACATGATCCAGGCATGGTAGCTGCATTGCAGAACTGTGGCTTGTTGAAGTTTTTCCATATCTCTAGCATGAGGAAAAAAATCAGTTTGTTGCAATATTTCCTCAATGCTTGGGATCCTATCAACCAGGTGTTCCAGATTAGGGGCAAATCGATCCCCTTGACAGTCGTGGACATCTATTTTCTGATCGGTTTATCGAGGCATGGTGCCCCTCTCTCATTATCAGGCTCCGCCCGTGGGGGTGAGTCCGTGAGGGAGTACATTCACCGGCACTGCAGAGAGGGATCTCAGCCGAGTACAGACAGCAAGATCAATATCCGAGATGTCACTGACCGGCCCTTGCGGACCATTCTGTTCACTTTTGCTAGACTGGCTGGTAGTTCTGCTCTTCACATAGCTAATAGGTCTTATATGCAGTATGCTTTGGAATGCCTTGAAACGAAGGTGTTCAACTGGTGTGATGCAGTACTCTCCGTGATGAAAGAAAAATTGACCAAGGTGAAAATCGGACGATCCAAGAACTTTAGTTATGGTTCTATTTTGACTGCTTTCACCTTGGAGAGAATCCCACTGATGCAGCCACCGTACATTTCACTTGGCCTACCTCCACCGACTGAACCACGGATGCAGAGATGGGTTGACCTCATGTCTCGGCACACTGGCCAGCCCTAGATTTCTTTTTCTGAGACCTTATTCAAGTGGTTCAATCGTCAGGAGATGGTTTATGCCAGGTTCCCATATACTGGTATGGATTTCCGAGGTGACCCAGATTTGGTGATGCCGGCTGGTGAGCAGTCGGGTGCCATGGGTAATTCTTCTGACCATATCTATGTTCATTGTTCTTTATAATGTTCTTATGTTTTTTGATCAAGACTAATCAAAACTCATGTCCTCATGCAGACATTGGACCAGTTTGATTGGTAGTATGTCGTAGAGACCCAGCGGCCGGTCTAGCAGGAGAGGTTGTTGGGAGGGCCATCCTTCACGACCTTGATGTGGTCGAGACTCTTTCAGCACTACAGGACTAGATCGAGGGTCTTACCATTGGTATCCGAGATGTGAGGGCTGACGAGCTGCCTCTATGGTTGCAGCGACATACTACTGGAGTGTCGAGTCGATGGAATAGGCTTTTACGCATGATTGCACAGGCAGTGACTTGTTATCACCAACATCATTAGACTAGGGTGCCCCATAGCATTTTGAGTTTTGGGTCATTCGACTGATTTTTTCATGGTTACATAACATTATGTATAGACTATAAACAATTATGAAATATATTTTTTATCTTCGGAGCTTTATTTTGATTAAGTTACATGATCCTGCTACATATATTGATGTGATGCTACTTTTTATAAATGTCGCAAATGTCTATATAACACATAATTTTCCAATGAGTCTATTAATGTGTTTAAACTTCTAGAAATATGTTGATATTGGATGAAATCGAACTGTCTTTCCAAAATTTTGACCCTTAGGAACATGCGATAGACAACTAGATTTCGTACAGAATAGATGCCGGTGAGTTGTAGAATGACGAGCTGTGAGTCTAGCCTGACAACAAGTCGGCATATGCCATGTGTGATGGCATCAGAAAGGAGTTCTATCAATGCACTGTACTCATCGATATTGTTCATAGACTGACCAATACACACTCCTCTGAAACATACTAACTTGCCGCTGGGATTGAAAATGGCCCATGCCGCAGAAGACAGGTTCCGCGAACTACGACTTGCTTCGTCGGCATATCCAACGAATGATTCCAACAGGTTCGACATCTGCAACGAATGCAAACAGTGTATTAGCTAACCAAAATAAATTCTCTTGGCGAAAACAAAAATGTAGCAAGAGCATGAGGATTACTACCTGAAATCAAGCATAGTAATGCTTGAGGTACAACCCGTTACGAGGTTGCGCCAGTGGAATCCCATCATAGTCCATCAACTTGTTTCTGAGAAGACACGAGGTTTGACAGTCTTGTCAAACTATGCTTTGACTCGCTTCTTATGAGCTTCGTTAGCTGAAGCTACATCATGACGGGTTTCATCCAATTGGATTAGTTCCAAGGAACGAGCCTCTTCTTCTGAGGTTCCAGGGAGAAGGTCGACTGCGAGTTTGAGGGACGAGATTTCACATTGAACTGGTAAGATTGCTTCCAGACCATACACCAATTGAAAAGGTGTGAACCCGATTGCATTTCTTATCGATGTCCGGTATGCCCATAAGGCTGAGTACAGGATTAGGTGCCAATCCCGTTTGTGGACTCCGATCATCCTTTGCAGCATGCGCTTTAGGACTTTGTTGATTGCCTCAAATTTTCTGTTAGCTTGCGGATAGTATGGAGTAGAGCTATCATGGGATAGTCCTAATTTGGAAGCCAACTCAACCATCATGTGAACACCGAATCTGGAGACTACGTGATTAAAAAGAAAAGAGCAGTCGTTTCACCGCTGTTGTTTAATGTAGGCATCGCCTCAGCCCATTTGGTAAAATAGTTTACCGTGACTATGATGTACCCATTCCCCTCGGCCGAGGTGAGGTTACATGTCATGAAATCTATGCCCCATTTGGCGAATGGCACAACGGCTACTAGTGGTTGCAGCAGTGTGAGTGGTTTTCTGGTTTTGCTATCGAAAATTTGGCAAGCATGGCAACTTCTAACTGTGGTTATGCAATCTTTGAACATTGTTGGCCAGAAGTATCCTGCTCGCAAATTTTTTTGTGCCATAGCATAACCAGATTGATGCCCCAGACATGCGCCTGAATGATAGTCATTCAAGACTTTTTCGGCCTCCTCATGGGTGAGGCACCTCCGCAGAACTGTATCGATACCACGATGGTAAAGAGTATCACCGACGATCACGTAGTCTTTTGCTTGGTATTGAATACGTCGTTGTTCGGAGTGTGAGGTATTAGACCTATATCTTTGTGTCTAGAGATAAATGATTATATCTCTGTACCACAGATCACTTGAAGATATCAAAAACAAATTTTCATCCACGATTGCTTCTTCGGATGTTGCATTGTTGGACGACGATGGGAGATCACATAGTAACTCCGTGAATACCAGGGATTTCTTTGATTTGGATTTTTTGAATTCCAAATCAAAATCTTGTAGAATTGCTATCCATTTTGAATATTTTACCCGCAGCAACTGTCACGACAATATAAAAGTGATGGGGTTGCAATCTGATAAAATGGTAGTTTTCCTGAAGAGGACGTAGTGTCGAAATCTTTGTATCGCTTGAACAGCTACAAGGGCGAGCTTTTCAACGTAGGAGTAGTTCATTTCCGTATCATTTAAGTTTTGGCTTAAATAATATATAGGATGTTCAATTCAATTGTCTTCTTGAACTAAAACCATTGTTATGGTCGTATCCGTGGCAGCCAGATACAGCTTAAAGTCTTTTTGATAATCAGGAGCATACATTAATGACGCTTGTATTAGAGATTTCTTTAAAGCATCAAAGGAGGCTTGCACGACTTGGTCCCAAACGAAGGGTACTTCCTTTTTCAATAGACGAGTATAACCTTTAGCTAGTTCGGCGTAATTTGGAATGAACCTCCTGAGGAAATTTGCTTTCCCTTGGAGTTTCTGAATCTGAAGCAAGTTCGAAGGTGGAGGCAAATCGATGATTGCCTGAACCTTGCAAGGGTCGAGACAAATCCCATCCTTTGAGACTATGAAGCCAAGTAAACGACCAGAACTAACACAAAACACACATTTGTGCAGATTGAGTCATATCTTGTAGTGTCGGCAACGTAATAATATCGCTCTCAAATGGCACGGATGATCGGTCCGCTTTCGCGAATGAGCCGGGAGATCATCGAGATAAGGTTGAACGATGTTCTTGATGTCATGGAAAGCATAGTTCATTGCTCTCTATAAAGTTGCCCCTGCGTCCTTCAAACCAAATGGTATCTTGCGATATGCGAAAGTGCCCCATGGACAAATGAATGCAGTCTTTGACTGGACCTGTGCGCGGATATTTATTTGATTATACCTGGAAAATCCATCCATAAATGAAAAGATTTCGCATTCGGCGCATTCATCAACTATCTGGTCGATAAAGGGTGTAGGGTAGTTGTCTTTTGGACAAGCTTGATTTACATCCTTGTAATCGACGCACACTCTAATCGTTCCTTGTTTTTTCATCACAGGAACAATATCCGATAGCCAATCGGTTAGAGGAATGGGGTAAATGAAACCAGCATGGAGGAGTTTTTCAACTTCCACCTTGATGGCAACGAATTTCTTGGGGTGCACCTACCTTAGCCATTGTCATACCAGTTTGACATCAGGATACATCTTAATTTCATGTTCAACTATGCTCGAGTCAATACCTGGCATTTCATCATATGACGAAGCAAAGATATCTCTAAACTCGCGAAAGGGAGTGCTATATATTTCCAGTTCTGAAGAAGAACAAGATTTTCCAACATGAATATTGTCTAAAACATGTGTTTTGGTTGAGATATTTATGGCAGTAGTCTCTTCGATATTGGATAGGTTTCTCTCGAAATCCACCGTATTTACAGTATTTGTCAGAAAGTCAAATACTGAAGGATGGTGTAGGTCATCAGAATTATCTTCTTTCTAGTTCAGAAGATGGGAACGATGGTGGTAAGCTTCCCATGGTGCCCCATCAATCATCATCGATTGAATGATTCCTTCGTCTATAGACTGTACTTGCGACCAAGGATCTGAAGGGGTGCCATATTCCTTAGACCTATCTATCTAAAAGCTTGATGAGCATTGATGTGAGTTTACCTCCCATGCTAAAAACATTGATTGCTATAATATTTCCAGTGGGGTTAGAGGCAAAACTTGCGGATGATCCATTTTAACATCGTTTTCTGACATCTTTTGAATGGAAGATATCATATTGCAGGTTCCTACATTAGCCACTTCCGCCAAATTTGTAGGAGGTGGTAGGGTAAAGGTTCCCATTAACATAGGGTATTTTAGTAGGCCTACTCCGATATTATGAAGCATGCTAGGGCTTCCATGGATCATCAAAATGCTTCCTGTAACTTGCGAACTGTTGGGGAGAAAAGTTTGTTGGTCGATGATTGTAATTCCTCCTTGGGAAGGAAATGCAATTTTCCTAAAGTAGGTCAACACAACGGCTTCCATGGCATATATCCAGGGTATTCCCAGTAGGAAGTTGTAATCGAGATTTCCGTCGATGACTTCAACATCGATTTCTACTGTTTTGCCCCCCAGTTCGACTTGCAAGTTACTTAGTATCCCATACGGGGTGTATGTTCGTCCATCAAATGCTTTCAATGTCGTTGATGATCGCAACAAGGACGGAGATCCTAGAGTTTTCCAGCAACTTATCGACATGATACATATGGATGTCCCCTCATCAATAATTGTTCTATGAACAGTTTTGTTGAGGGCTTTCACTTGAATGAGGAAAGATAGTTGAGTTGGTAACTGAGGGTCGTATCCTTTTTGATTAAAAGATACAAGATTGGAATCGATTGGGTCAATCCCACCTATTGCTGATAATAAAGCCTGCTTTTGGGAGGGGCAATTTTGCAGTAGCTCAAGAGTCGACATCGTGGAGGGCGATTGGGCTAAATCCTCCACTATATTATAGTGTTGCGCTACTGGGGCACGAGGATTAAACGTCGATTTGTGTACTACTCCCTTTGGCGGTTTTATTATTAATTCAGGAATGATGGATGGCACGACTTCGGTTGAAGTTGTTGTTGAACTACTAGGTTGATCATTATCCTTGTTGTTCAACATCTATGGATTCCCGTAATCTTTACTCCTTGTCTATATCAGAGCATCATTCAGTTGCTTTGAAACTGACAACATTAGCACTTGGGACGGGGAAGCATTTTTGCTGCTAGCAACCATATTTGTTCCAGGGTTTGGAAATGGATCTGTCAATACAGCCGAGGTTTTCGAACTTTTGAAAGGTTTTCTAAGTTCTTCTTTATATGTATGGTATCTGGTCCAGTGATCCTCATCACATTTATGACATGGAGTTTTTGGTTTCCCATTCCCAGAAGGGTTTGCAGAAGATTTTCTAGGAGATGAGTCCTCCTGGTTTTTCTTCTTCCCTTGCTTTTTCTTCTTGCCTCCTAGCTGCTTGGGTTATTTGCCTTTGTCTATTGACACGACATTTACTTCCGAGGCTAGAAGTTCCACATTTTCATTTTGAATCGAAACCGTGCAGGCCTTTTTCAATGTAGCCTTCGCGGTTTTAGTGCTTGTCATACTTATCACACCATCGTTGGCATGAGAGTCTTTGTTTGATTTAGGCGGTGGAGGAACGGAAAATTATGGTCTAGGAGCATAAGGGATTTTATCGTAGAGCGTGCCAGACTAATTATAGATCAAGTCTAGATATTATGCACGAGCAATAACTTGCTCTTCAGTGACGACTCCTCCCTTTGCCACACCCTATAATAGCGGGTAACAATGACTTAATAAACCATTCAGCCAATAGCTTATCAGGAACATATGTTTTCACCATTCTACGACGACGTCGCCACTCATGAATATGATTGGATATGTGAGTGGTTGTCGTTTGCTTGAAATTGGTAAGTAGCTCAGTTCCTGTTTCGTACCTTATAGGTAAATGAAAATGAGTTAAAAAGGTTGTGGCTAGGGTACTGAAGTTATCAAACGAAGCTCTAGGTAGTTTGATATACCACTTTGCTGCTGGACCAGTTAATGCGCCCTGAAAGAGGCGAAGCCGAATCAAATCATCATTGAGAGTGTTTGATGAACACCATAGATGAAAGGTCATCACATGATTCGATGGGTCTTCGCCTGGATTCCCATTAAATTTAGGAATATCTGACGGAAGTTTATGTGGAATCGCCGGCCACCAAGGGGCGTAGGTAATTGGATTGTTCGTTAGCCAATTTAGATCCGGTAACTCTAAAGTTGCCATGAAAGGATATTGTTGATTCAGGCTTGGTTGAGCATACCCAGGATAAGATGGAATTGTTTGAGCAGTCGGTCTTTGCATACCAACATAATGCATTTGATGTTGGTAACTTTGGTAAGGTTGATGGGCATAACCATTATGATATGGTTGATACGGCTGCTCATTACTTGCAAAGACTTGTTGCTCATATCCTTGGTAAGCCTGCTGGAATTACGGTTGTTGGTATTACACCAGCCATGGTTGTGAAGCCATGGAATATTGTCCAGTACTGACTGTTTGACCAAGATGGGGATTGGTGTTCCCCGTTTGAACCTGTGCTATTCCACTAGTTGGCGATTGCGGTTGTGTCAGAGGTACAAGAGATTGTTGCATTACAACCTGCGAAACTTGAGGTTGGCATACAATTGGTGACACTTGTACTTGTGATACTGCCACAATAGCCGGCGTAGTGGGGATATTTGTGATAGGTAAAAATTTTTGTATTCAGAATACAACTCTTGGTTGTTGATACAGGATTGCACCCAACCGCTAGTTGTGATTCCATCACAACCCAAATTTTTTTGTGAACTCACGGATGGTTGTCGTTCCTAGGAATGAAATGAAAGTGTATACGGCCCTCCATACGACGGTAATCTAGTACTCAAAGGAATGATTTGCCTTTGGGGACTAGTTTTCCCAAATTTACCTTGTGACAGATCAATTTGTTGAGACTCAACGTAAGAGATTCCAGATATAATTCCGGACGAACAAACGGGAATAGCCCATACTATTGAAATAGCCCCTGGATGGACTCCATCTAGTGATTGAATGCTGGTTGGGACAGATGGCACACCGGCAAACATTGTCGGAATAGCAGAAGGAGCTTCTGTTGTTGTTGTGTCGGGTAACATAGTCCTTGATGTTGACGGTTGTTCAGACATATCAAGCCTATCCAAAATATTCCTCAGCAATTCTTCAGGAACTTCCAAGGGCGGGTGAATATTTTTTGATGAAGAAGAATACAGGGCGATCCCAGCTCCAAGTTGTGTTGGAGTGCTAGATGGAGGATCTTCCACAATCTCTTCTATGGAAATCAATCTAGGAGGAAGAGGCAGACCGTGAGGTCCGTAAAATATTTCTGGTGCCGAAGAAGATGTTAGTTCTGCAACAGTAGATGGTTGGGGAGTAACACCTTCTGAATCAGCTATAGACGGTGTCAGTTCAGGAATAGAAGTGTTAACTGTCACACTAGGATCAGTTGTAATGTCCTTTTGTTGTTGCGGACTTTCTTCTGTAGAGGCATGGATACCTGAAATGTTCGGAATAACTGGAGTCTCTGAGGATGTTGGAGTGCTTGCTCCAACCAACCTAGGGGAATTTGATTCGGTTAAATGAGTTTGCTTCATCCGGAATGGTTTTGCTTCCGGAGTCAACGACGGTTGACTCGTAAGTCTCTGCGAACGATGGGGTTTTGATTGAATTTCTTCCACGATTGCAGATTACTTGATCAACTCAAAATAAAAAGGGAAATTTTTTTTCGAATTAAATGAATTTTAGACGCTTTGACACAACTTGCTTTTCAATTTTAAAGAGTCGAGAAAAACAAAAGATGACTCTAGTCACCTTCGATTTTTATTGAGCCTGAAGTGACAAGTGCTCAAAGGACCTTTTCCTTTGAGTCTGAAAAGGAGAAAAATGGACTTCTCTGGAGATCTAGGAAGAGAGGATTACCAAACCAATTGCAAAACTACATAATACTTTTTACGGTATGACAGTCAATCTTCCCGAATGTTGTGTTCAGTTCATTGCGATTGATAGGGCAACAGACACAGCTTCCTGAGGATAAAGGATGCAGCCTATTATGGTCCCCCAATATATAATTGACGGTACATGGGAGCACAAGTCCGTACTGGTACTTGTCATCTCAGAGTGGAGGAATCACCCAACCAACACTGAAAACAACAGTTACCAGGTTTTATGACGCCGAAATACGTCTCTAGCCTAGACCTCTAGATGTTGTGCGTTAAGTTCCAAAGCATTGTTAGATTCACTAAATTTATTTTAAGTTGATCTTTCTTAACAATTTGCCTTTCAGGTTCACCGCGCGATGTGTATATAATTCCTAAAATGCAGTCTAAGATGATAAACAAACGTTTAATCTTCTTTCAACAATGAAAATCCTAGCTACTAAGGAAAGAAAGTTAAGAATCTTTCTACAAAGAGCACAGAGCACACGCTAAATGCACAGTCCTAAATCAAACCAAGCAGTCAAAATGCAAATGCACATGCATGTATTTGTTTTCAACCTTCTTAATGTATGAATGATGATAAGAAAGCTATGTGTAAATCTGAATTACTTTTAAAGTGACAGTACTCAACAAATTTCTTTTTCAAAATGAAGTGAAAGCAAGAGAGACACTTTGTGATTTTGAAATGAAAATTGCTTTTCGACACTTTAAAAACTACTAATTCAAATAATATACAATAGTAACTGTATAATCTTCTATCAAGAACGATGGGATTGTTTTCTAAAACTGAAAACGATAGCTACGACACTTTCAGATCTAGAAACGATAGTTTGACTATGCTACTTTTTGCAAAAGAGAACTGAAAATGATGCACAATACATAAAAAACACTTGCAGTTATTTGCACTAAGGAGGCGGAATAATGCAAGAGAAGGGATTTTTCACAAAAATACACTGACTACAGACAGCAAAACTCTTGAATAGGACTGAAAACAGTGAGAAAAAACCACAGTCTGAGGGTAAAGTTAACCCTCCCTGACCATCGCACTTGTTACATAGTGAAACCAGTATGCAGCGCACCTACTGCACTCAGGAAGTGCGATGCATACAGTCTGCCTTGAAGGCAGGGTGTGATGGTACTAGTGTGAGACTTTAAACAAGTTTTCACTCACAGTTTGCAATTCAGTTCAGGGATTTAGGCCGATTAAGTAATGTTCAGTGTATGTAAAACACAGGGTTGATCTAAAGAGGTTACTAGAGCCACCACTTAGGGAAATTAGATTGCTTGCAGATCTATTGTTTAATTCATAAACAAAACCTAGAGATAGACTGAAGCAACATTTATCTACTTTGCATTTGTATAACAAATGCAGTTCGAAGGCTAGCTAGCTTGACTTCAGGCTCCTTCTGTAAGTTTATAAAAGAAACAAAGATAGATAGGCTAACAAACAATCTAGTCGCTCCCCAGTATGGTCGCCATTTTGTTACCTGGAATAGTGTCCACTCGGTTGCTGCTATTCCCACTAAGATGGGTGGCTATCTTAGAAACAAACAAATAAAGTCTACTTTCGTTTTCCTTTATGAAAATAGACAAAAGGAGAATCAAGAAGACCAACCTTAGTCTTGCGCTTGATTTCCTCTCCTTCTTGATAGAGCTTCACCGCTTCTTCTTCCTCTGCCCAGCTTCAAAGAGCACCTATGGAATCACAACAACATACTACTATTGAAGAGACAAAGATCTATATTCATAAATAACACAGGACCAGATGTGTGTTAACCATAAAAATGCATATATAAACAAGTACAGAAGAATATGGAGGAAAACTTGAATAGCTTTATTAAGATGAAAAGTAGCAAGAGGATTACAACCATATGTTCTAACCCAGCATCATCCTCCAGCTAGGAATCCCTTCTTCACCTCAAGCAAAGCTTAGATCACACAACACTATGAATGTACACCAGAAAACCAACAGCACTTCTCTATAAGATACAAAATTCCAGCCTCTGGATCTCTGTGATGAGGGATCCATATATAGATGATTACAGAGAGGTGAGTCATCTTCTGAGATCTTGATTAGTGTCCTCTCTTTGATAGTTCCTGCTTCCACTTGGAGAATGATGATCTCTTACTCATCCTTGGTCGAAAACAAAGAGGCAAGTGTCAGAGGGGAAGCTTCTGGAAGATTCCATGATCTTCCACCTCGCATTTTGTCCCTTCCATTTGTCCATTCTCAACCATCACACCCTCAGAGGAGTAATTCAGTATGCATCGCACCTTTTACACTAAGAAGGTGATATGAATTGCACCCTCTGCACTAAGCTTTCAGTATGGTCCAATTTTGACCATTTATGAGCAGTTTTCAGTGCAGAACTTCTGGGAGATGATGTAATCAGCTGACCTTGTTCCTTTAGGCAGTGAAGCAACACTTTTAGGGACTTAGGAGCCCTCAGTTTATGGACATTTATTATTGGGGTTGAAGTGCCCAAAAATGTCTATAACACCAAGGACATGTTGTGTTGTAGTGGTCGTCTTTTGTTTTCCCTTATTGTTTTGTTTCTTAGGCCTTGATTCGAGATGCAATTTCCAGTAGTGGGCTTCATCATGCCCCTCTTTGTAACAATGTTTGCATGTGATTTTCTCCCCTTATTTTTTCACACTTGCATTCTTGTCTCCCTTCCATTTTTCACCATTATCTTTTTCCTTTCCCTTGAATGGCTTCCTCTTACTACCCTCTTCCTGAATGTTCGTTCCTCTAGACTCAAGGTGTGTGGCTTGCACACATACCTCATCTAAATTTTTTGGATTGAACATAAGAATAGTATGCTTGAAATAGGAATGTAAACCCCCAATATATTTCAGTAGTGTATCTTGGGAATTCAAATTTACTCCTAAAAACAAAGCCATTTTCCTAAACTCTTGTGTATAACCTTTAATTGTTTAGCCTTTAAGCTGCCTAAAATTCTACCATGTCATAATGGCTTTTTGCATATAGGATAAAGGATAAAACTGTCTTTTAAGTGTAGAGACAAATTCAACCCAAGTAATGGATATCTTACGATGGATTCAAATTTCCTCTTGAGTATTTGCTTCCCACCAGACTAATGTTTCTCCTTATAGCCTCAATGAAGCCAACTGGATCTTTATGTCATCTTCTTCAAGGTTTTGAATTCACTCTATACCTCCAATTGTTGAATCCAATTGTCAAACTTTTATGCATTCACCTCTCCATTGTACATGGGAAGTTCAAACTTAGTGTCCAATTTAAGTAAGGGAGGCTTTCCTTTTGGGTTTTTTTAATGAGTATGGAAAGTTTTAGTGGTGGTAGTGGAAGATGATGTTGTGTGAGATGATGAATATGATGAGGTAGATGACAAAGATGGTGGAGATGGAGGTGTCTTTCCACCATTCCCTTTTGAATCCTTCTTATCATATTTTTTATCCTCTGAGCTTCCTTCTCCATGTGGAGGTTTAGAACTCTCTCCAACCATTCTAGTGTTCCTCTCTTCATAGAGGACTTTAACCATCACATTTAAAGTGAAGAAAGATTTCTTGAATTCTTCCTCTTCTGAATAAGGACCTTCAAGCTCTCTTTCTCCAGACCTAATGGTTGTGGATTCATGCTGAAAAATTGGTACTGCTTGTACCTCTTCAATCTCAATTGAAGGAAAAACTTGGGGATTTTCAAGTGTAGCTGGAATTGGAACTTTGGGTGGTGGAGATTGTGGCCTTGTGGCCCTCCTTCTGTTGGGCATTACCTCAGGAGTTGCTATCAATATCTTCCCTTCTCCTTTATACAACTTTAATCTTGTAAGCATCACAATTTTTCAATCATTAAAACCCCACTTACACAAACTCAAGAAATCAAGCAATTCAAACTTGCTTTGATACCAACTTGATATTTTTTTTAATGCTAGTATTTGTTATGATAATATAAATTATAGATTTATAAACATGTGCTTTCTTATTGCTTCTTGTACTAAGTTCTCATTAGTTGTTTGTGTATGTAAATAGGTAAATTTCCTTAAGTTTAATATGACATTTATTAGAAAAATAAATTCAAAAACAAGTACTGAACAATAGACATTCGAAACACAACAAACCATCAAAGAGACACTTTAACACAGTGTTTTGATGAAGGAGTTTAGCCCTCCTAGGCTACATCTCCTTGGTGGAGCTTCCATGGATTGGGCCTATGTATAAAATTAATATGGAAAATTGTTGTTTTACAAAACTCTATGGCTCCTTCTACCTCCACCAATGTGTTTAGAATGTCCAAGTTAGCCAAGAATACCTCTTCCTAAGCTCAATTTGGTCGAAAATTTCCTTCTCTATGACTCAAACAGTCTTTTCCTGGAAAAGCTCCCCTAAATATGTATTAACTCCAGTTAGGGCTGCTAAACTTGGGGAAGCTGCCAAACTTGTTGGAGTCTGCTAAACCACCACTAGTTTAAAATCAGAGTTAATTAATTGTTAAGAGGTTTTAGCTGAGGTGATTAGTGCTTAATTACACGGATAACCCTGAAATGTTAACGAAGTTGTTGGCAGTTTCTACGGAGAGGTTACATGTTGCGGTTGGTGTCACATTTCTCTGTCGGGTTAGCTAACCGTAGCATTAACCGCATCCCTGCTACTCACACATGGATAGAATTAACCATCATAGGTTTATTTGTATAATCGTTAACATAAACGTTGTGTGTAATATCAGTTGCATTCACATGGGCGGTAACAACAAACATTAATGCTTTTTTTGGAACTGTCCATCAGGTTTAACATAATTGTGACCACATTGTTTATGGGTTGGTGTTCACATGCTGAGGGCTGGTCTACAGTTGAGCCCTCCTAATGCCAACACAAACAATGTTAAGCTTTAAATACATGCAAAGAACCTATTGGGTAAGCAACACAGTATAGTGGAGGTGGTTAAGACTTGCAGATGGTGTGCCGGAGGTCACAGGTTCAACCCCGACCTCCACCCAAAATTTTGGTTCCACTGTCGAGCCCTACAGAGGCCTTTGGGAGGTGCCACCAGGAAACCTCCAGGATTTCCACCTAGAATTATTTCATTGGCCCAAAAGCAAACTAATCATACTGTTCCACATCACCAACTGTGTAATCCAATAACACGCTGACACTTGGCAAACTATAATTTGATGCTTACCACCTTTGACCCTACCTAGTCACTTGCCACGTTAGTAGTACAAAATGATGACTATGCAATGAGTGGGCATTTTTTTTGCAAATTTTGCCTATTTAGAAAGGTGATCAGAACAAAATAAATTTCTCATGCAAACTTGGTTTTTAGCGAAATGCATTGTGTTAGGATTGTTTTTCGAAGACGAACATGGTCATTCAAGTTTCAAGCCATTCTGAGAACTTTGATTTTTGAGCTAAATACTAAGTGCCTGATCAACATCATTATCAATTTCATGGAGGAAAGATTATCAAGTAAGTGGCTGATGGTATAGATGGAGTCGACGCCCATTGGCAACGAACGAAATACCATAATTATCAATTGTGGTAAGGCATATCGTTCCATTGTCATAAACCTCGGTAATTTCTCAAGGGCCAGGCCATCTTGTTTGAATTTTACCTGGAAAGTCTTAGACTCTAGAGTTGTATAGAAACCCCAAATTCCCTTCCTAATTTTTTTTTTCTTTTTAATCAACTAGTCATTCCATTTATCTCTCTATCGCTATATTATGGTAGTACGTTGTAAGGAAAGAACATGAATTTCATCCAGATCATTGAGTTGTTGTGAGCATTGTTTCTATGCTTTTGTAAGATCCAATTTGAATTCATTGGCAACTATGAGAGTCTTAACATCAAAATCAATTGGAAAAATGGGTTCCTTACCAAAAACGAGTTGACTAGTATAATATCTAGTGGTACTGTGTCAGGTTTTCTGATAGTCCCATGTTGGGATAGGGTCTCCTAGGGTCAAATTTTGTAACACTTTTGTTAATACTGTAAAGTCTCTGCATTTTGAGGAGCGAAGTGTGAGTACCGCAGGTTGATAAGGGTCAAAGGGTCTTTAGGAAGGTTAAATCCCCTTATGTTTTAAAGAGTCAAGTTGTTTTGTGACCCACCCGTGGTATTGCAGTGAAGAAAGATATAGAGAGGAGTCATAGAAGAGTTATAGGAATCAATCAATGATATAAGTAAGAAGTGAAATATCTAGGTTTGTTTTATGTACGTAGGTGGAGGGTAAGGCTCTTGTAGTTGTGCGCACATAGACCTTGGTAATTTTGTAGCTCAGTGCGTGGGCTCGTGTGTGCGCAAGGTTGGAAGAGTCTGGAATTGAAGATCTAAGCATAATAAACGTTGTTTTGAAGAGTTATTTTCATATCTGTGTATTTTTTTCTATCTCTGAATTTATTGTATTTCTTATATGATTGAATGCAATTAATCTAAAAAAATTCTTAATAGATGCATGAAAAAGTAGATCTGCTTATTTATATGATGTTATGAATGTTTAGTGCAATCAGCAAAGGGGTTAGATCTGTTAACTGTTAGTTGTTTTAATTTATGGGTTTTAAGGGTTAGCGTTCATGAAGGTTGGGATAAAGGCCTAAGTTTAACATAAACACGTCACATAGTCCTATGGATGCAAAAATTTGGTTCTAGCATCCCCCAATACTACCTCGGGTGAGACTATAGCCTGTGCTACACGGGTTGTTGCTGAAAGGACCAGTAGTGTAGGGTTTTCTTGGTTAGCCCAGCTAACTTTGAACCTCGGTCCAAGACACCTCAAGCCAAAAAATGGTTCTATTGCTAGGACTTGAATCTATCTTAGGAATGTGTGATGTGGCATAAGTGGATAGAGACTAAGAAGGAGATTGAAAAGTGGATAGATCGGAAACTGCACGAGTTTGTAGCTTAAGAAAATAGGAATTTGCATCTGTCAAAAGAAAAGTGGTTGAATAGATACATGTATACAAAAGAATACAATTCTGGTTACATCACCAATTCTGGTGTTCTCCGATTAGAAGAAATAATTCCATGTACATGTAAATGTGTCCTGCATAGCGTTAGGAGAAGTGTTAACCCAACCGGGCATAGGTATTATCGACTAGCTGATTTCATTCACAAGAAGGAAGTTATCTGAGGCCTAGAAGAATTATTCAACCACAGAGCATGAAGGGCTTGCAATGGTGTATGTGCTCCATAAGTTCAAGCATTATTTGTTGGGTGTTCACTTCAAAATGTACACAAACCATTCAAATTTGAAATACTTGGTGAACAAGCCTATGTTGGGGGGGTGGGGGGAGAGGGGAATTTGTATATGGTTGCTGCTATTTCAGGATTATGACTTTGAAGTAGTTGTGAAGATAGGGAGATTGTTGGACTAGATCACCTTTCACAGATTGAGAATGGTGACGTGCCTACAAGTCTAGATGAAGGATTGCCTAAAGCGTAGCTCTTTGCTATGTGTGTTGTAAATGAACATTTTTGCAGACATAATCCAATTTTTTTCTATGGGTATAGCTCTTGAAGGGTATATGACACAGAAGAAGAAAGAATTGGTGGTTAGGTCTGTTGATTTTTTTGTCATTGTACGACATTTGTATAAAATGGGATTGGATGAAGTTCTGCGTAGGTATGTAACAGATTACGAAAGACAAAGTATCCTCACTGAAGCACATGGAGGAGTTTCCGAAGGACATTAAGTTGGAAAAGTGACTGCGCAGAACATCCTATGAGCTAAGCTATGCTAGCCAACTGTGCACAAGGATTCCAAGGAATATTGCAGGGAGTGTGATGTCTGTCATAGAATGGGGAGGTCGTTGCTAAGGGATGAATTTCCTATGAATCCACAAGTGTCATTACAGGCATTCGATAAATGGGCAATAGACTTTGTGGGACTGCGGGTTTGACCCCGGGACCTTCATCCTCCATATTTGACTTCCAACCAACACACCAAGTAGTCGGACATTGTAAAGTCTACAACCCATATTTTATATAAACACATTTTTCCCAGTTGACCAGGGTCAAAGCAAAGGAGCACACTGAACCTAAAGTTTGCATAGATTTCTAGGCAGTGGAACCGTGACTGGCACAAATTTTGAGACAAATATTCTCTGATGCAGGGGAGGAATATTTAGATTCCCTTAGAGGTTGATTTTTGACAGTTGCAGAAGTATATGAAATTTCTACTCATTTTACTCAGTTTTTCACAAGGAATATCTTGGTGTAATTATTTTTCTCATCTGAGCATCAAATCTTCAGTGAACCTTTAGGGATGAATCTTTGTGGAATCTTGACAAATCCTAAAGATTCCCTAGGGGGCAAATTTTCACAGTGAGAGAATCATCCCAAATTTATACTCCAATGAACTAGAATTTCACTAGGAGTTTGATGGCATGATTGTTTTCCTGATATGAACAACTATCTTTAGTCAACCTGCAGATGGGAATCTTTATGGAATCTTAAGGAATCTAAAAGATTCCTTAAGGGCCAATTTTTGTCAATTTCAGAACCATACTGACTTTATACTCAATTTACTCAGTTTTTGAGAAGGCATGCAATGGTGAACTCAGATTTGTCATCTGAGTAGTAACACTCTAGTCAACTAGTGAGAAGGAATATTTAGGGAATCTTTGAGATTCCTGAGGGTCTTGATTTTGATGGTGTCAGAAAGGGGTCGAGTTTATACTCATTTCACATGATTTCACACCAAGAATTCAATGGTGCAGTCCATTTCTTCAATAGTGGTGTGAATTTTCATACCATCCCAAAAAATGGAGGTATAAGGTGCCTTTTGTACATGCATGTAATTTAGTTTTTGCTAAAGATTAATGAAAGTGGCCTCCCCACTTGGAGCAGAGCCCAGAGACGTAGTCCACAATGGGTGAACTCCGTTATCAATATGATGTGCTTTGATTCTCATGATTTCCTTTTATTTCCGATTATGTTATGTGTATGCATTTTATGATTACATGTTATTTTATATGCGATTATGAATACATCAATAAAGTAAAAAGATCCAAATCAAGTTTGGTATCAAAGTAGGTATTTTGTTGATTTGAATTGCAAGTGTATGATAAGCATGGGAAGGCTCCAAAGAGGTGAAGGAAAACTTAAGTTCTTTGAAACAGAAGTGAGGTGTGTAGCACAAAGAAGGAAAATGGAAGATGAAGATGCTCAGATGGAGGAAGAGAGAAATTATCACAAGGCCTAATACACCATGGCAAAAAAATGGACAAATTGTTTGTAGAGTATGAGAAGACAATGAAGCAAGAGAAGAACGAACGAGATGATCATGCCTCTGTAAATCACGAAGGAGGAGGAAAAGAGCCTCTTGAAGCTCCCTCTCCATCTTCAGGAAAAAAAAAATCACCCTCTTTTCATCATTCCAGAGGTAGAAGAACTCATCAAAAACCCCTTTTTCAAGTTGGATGTCAAGTTTGATTTACCTATATTTAGTGGAGAATCTAATGCAAAAAATCTCGATAACTAGATAAGATAGGTTGAAGTATATTACCGCATACAACAAATGAAAGAGGATGAAGGCAAGATCTAGTTAGCATCCCTTTGATTGAGTGGCACTGCTCTCGTCTAGTGGGAAGGAAAGGTGGTAATAGGAGTTGTAAACTTCTTTAATCTTGGTTTGAGTTCATTTTTGCTTTAAGAGGACAATTTTACCCATTGCGTCACAAATAGAAGGCCATCATGGAATGGGAATATTTGAAACAAAGTAAAGGTCAATGATTGAGGTGGATATTGGTGGTCACTTGCCTATTCCACTCGCATCCCCACCATTTTTTCTTTCTGTTTTTTAGTTTCATTAATTGTAGCAAAATTGACTATTTTTAGCATTTTTTTCGGATCTTGAACTTCTGGAGCCATTTTGAGGCCCTAAACGATATTTTTTGTAGAAAATGGGTTAACACAATACTTTTTCAAATGTGTGTAGTTGAATTTTGTAGTCCTCAAATATACCTTTCTAATGAGATATTATGTGAGTTAAAGAGGGAATGTATGCCAAAATTATGAACTTAGGATGTTGGTGTACTAATTTAACAAAATAGGGCCCATAGTTTTGGTGCTTCATGTCACGGGGTTAGGTTTTTGGATGTTTATGGTTTTACATTATTTCTCAATAATAAGTACGCCTTCAAACCTCATTGTAACATGGTTCAGAGACATGTAGTGACCACATCTCTTTTCATAGGTAAGATACCATCGCCCAAGCTAGTTTATTTCAATTATGTTTGTAAGCATATTTCAGTTCTTTGATATTAATGAAATTAAGTGCTATTTCTATTACATCTCTATATTTTTTGTTATATCTACATTTTGTTGCATTCCTAAGTTTGGATTAGTTGTATCAGAGCGGTCTGCACTTTCTCTGCTTTTCTTTGCATGTCCCCAATGAGGTCGGGGTATAAGGAGTTAGTGATTGAATTGGTTGAACCCTTGCAAGGCCATCCTCGAAAACTCCAACGACCTCCTATGGAAAAATAAAATAAAGACAATGGAGTAGGAGATCCTTTTAAAATGTTTCTCAAAGAATCCCTCAAGAAACAGAGGAATGCGATGATGGAAAAATTTTTCCAAGTCCTTTGGCGGCTACCCATAAGCAACACATCTTCTTTCGGTAACCACTCTCGGAGCACCACTCCATTTAAGGTACAAGTTAACTTTCACATCCTCATATTTGAAGGTCAGATAGATGCAAATGTCGTAGATAAATGGTTAAATCTATTAGAAGGATATTTCTCAATTCATGAATTTTCCAACCGGGAAAAGATTACATTTGCACTCGTCAAAGGTGCCCCCCACATCAAGGACTGGTGGGAAACCTACTATGAGAAGAGGGGTGAGAGTGAAATCTCACTATTCTCAGCCGCACCCACTTGGAATTGTTTCCAAGGAGTAGTATCACCCTGTGGGAGCCTAATCGTGTTGGTACAAAAGAAGGATGGGACCTAGAGACTCTGTATTGACTATTAGGTGCTGAACAAGATCACTACTCGGAACATGTATCTGATCTCATGGATTGATGACCTTCTCGACCAGCTTAAGGGGGCCAAATATTTTAGAAATATTAACTTGAAGTTTAGTTATCACTAGGTACCAATTGAACCCTCTGATGTGTTGAAGACTACCTTCAAATCCAAGGAGGGCCATTTTGAATAGATGATCACGTCTTTTAGATTGACAAATTCCTCTGAAACCTTCAAGAGGCTGATGGATGTCATATGGTAACCCTTAAACAACTCATTCGTGGTGGTGTATTTGGATGAAATTTTGATCTCCAACCAGAGTTGGGAAGAGTACCTCCACCATATTCGGCAGGTCCTCCAAACCCTGCGACAACACAAGTTGTGTGCCAATTTGGAGAAATACGCTTTTGGTATGACCCAAGTTCAATATATGGGGTACATTATTGATGAGCTAGGTGTGCATGTCGACCCAGCCAAGATACAATTCATTTGATATTGGCTAGCCCCAACCACTCTAATAGAGCTTTGTAGCTTTCTGGGCCTTGCCAACGTCTACCACAAGATCGTGTTGGGGTTCTCTCATATCACTTGGCTCTTGAGTCAAGTCACCAAGGGAGGAGAAAAAGAAAAGTTCTTTTGATCTGAATCCCAACAAAAGTCATTTTCCAAATCAAAGCATTGCCTCTGCTCCGCACTAGTGCTCACATTACCGAACTTGAAACAACCATTTCAGATTGAGACAAATGCCTCTAACTATGTTATTGGTGCATTTCTTACTCAACAGGGGCATCTAGTGGCATATCAAAGTGAGACACTTTCAAACATAGTCTAAAAGTATACCACCTATGATAAATAGATGTATTCCATTATGCAGACCTACCGATAATGGAAGCATTACATTTTGGGGAAGGAAACAATCACCCACACAGACCATCGACCCTTGTAGTTCATACAAACACAAGGGAAGTTGCAGAATGATCACCATAAAAAATGGTCCACATACCTGCAAAATTTCCATTTGAACATTAAGTAAAATAAGGGAAGGACCAACAATAATGCATACTGCCTTAGCCAACTTCTAGTCATGGTGTTGACCATCGTGCTCGACTCTTGTGGGCACAAGACTATGGGGTTAGCACATCTTTACAGGAGTGATCCAAAATTCGGTAACAAATACCAGACACTCCTGAAAGGCAAGCAAGTTCCAAATTTTCACCTCCAAGATGCACTATTATTCCACCTCGGACACCTCTGTGTTCCTTCAAGTGAGCCAAGGTGATTTGGGAGTCACACTACAGTCGAGTCTCTAGACATTTCGGGTTAGAAAATAGTGATAGTCTTGTAGAAGTATTTTTATTGGCTAAACCTATGACAAGATGTTGGAAAGTACATCAAATCCTACACTACCTGTGCCATTCCCAAACTCACCATTAATAAGAAGGGCTTATATATTCCTCTAACTACTCCTAATCGACCTTGGGAATCCATCTCCATGGATTACATGTCATGCCTTCCTTCTACAAAGCAAGGCAACAACTGCATCTTCATGGTCATCGATAGATTCTCTAAGATGGTTGTTCTTGTAGCTTGCAAGAAGAGTGTCACATAAGAATACACTACTAAGATCTTCTTTGAACGAGTGTGGGTACACTTTGGGATCCCATAATCCATTATCTCAGATCGAGATAATAGGTTCCTAAGTACATTTTGGTCTATTCTTTGGTTGATGTTGGATACCAAGCTCATTAAATCCATAACTTTCCACCCCCAAATTGATGGCCTTACACAATTACCAAGGCTATAAGTGACAATGATTGTGTGCTCATCATTCCCCCATTCCTTGTTCTGCACCTAGTGTTCAATGTGGACCACCTTCTACTATACTTTCCACCATTTCTGGACACATCAGACATTGAAGAACAACTCACACTAATAGAGTTAAACCCGGACTGCATGGAACATGCCACAACGGATCAAATCATGGACACATAGATCAATAATACTCACCAACAACATATACAATTGTATTGCATCCTCAAAGTTGGCCAACTCCTGAACCAAGGCAAGTGCCTCGCTGGGGACCAAGTTCAACAGAAGTTTCCCCATCTCATGGAGGCAGTCAACACAATGGGGAGCATTGCTTCCTAAGTGGGGAGGATTGATCCAGGTGGATACTGGTGGTGACCCACCTATTCCACTTGGACCCCCACCAGCATTTCTTTCAGTTTTTCAGTTTCATTAATTGTACCACAATTTACTATTTTTGGCAGTTTTTCGAGTCCTAAACTTCTAGAGCTATTTTGAGGCCCTAAACGATGTTTCCTTTTTAAATAGGTAAAAAAAAATTAAAACTTTGATGTTTTTACTCGAATATTTTAGTCCTTGGATAAATCTTTCTAATGAGGTATTATGTGCATCAAATGAAGATCATATGCCAAAGTTACGACTATAGGAAGTTGATGTACCAATTTACCCAAATGGGGCCCATAGTTTTGGTGCTTCATCTCCTAGGGTTAGGTTTTTGGATGTTTAGGGTTTTCCATTTTTTCTTAATAATAAATAGGCCTTTGAGCCTAATTTTAACACAATTTAGAGGCATGTAGCCACAACATCTCTTATTAGAGATAAGCTACCATTGCCCAAGCTAGTTTATTTCCATTCTGTTTGTAAGCATATTTCAGTTCTTTGATATTAATGAAATGAAGTGTTATTTATGTTGCATCTCTATATTTGTGGTTATATATATTTTTTATTGTGTTCTTGTTTAAGTTGGGATCAATCAAAATGTTCAAAAATTTACAAAGGAGTTTAGAAAACAAGCATTAGCATTGAATGCTCCATTAGACACTTCTTAGGCACTGATGAAATATATTGGTTCTTTGCATAGTATTTTCATCATTCATTGTTATTGTTTAAACATAAGACTTTTGAGGAAGCTAGTGTGAAGGTTGTAGATCTTGAAAGTAGGGGAAGCATCAGAAAGGAGACCACCCAAAGAGGATAGCAACAAATAAGAGAAAGGAAGCAAATCCCTCTTGTACTCATTGTGAGAAAGAAGGCCACGATGAAGGATGTTGTTGGAGACTACATTGGGAATTGAGGCCAAAGAGACAACAGAAAAGGGAGGCAGAAGACAAATGCAACTGTGCAACAAGACCAAGAACCTGAATCTGAGGATGATGAGAATATTACAACAATAGGATTTGTAGGTGTTGGAAAAATTGACCTGGGACCATAATCAGGTAATGAAATGAAGATTACATCTCTTGGGATTTTTGAAGATGGACCTATTGACTTGGGTTTTGATTTGGGCGATGAGACAAATATTTTAACAAATGCTGCTGAAAAAATGAAGAGGGCATCAAATGCTACAT
>APFE030694713.1:8878-29407 GCA_000404065.3 Pinus taeda | reverse complement strand
TCTTCTCCCAAGTAAATGTGAGGGTACATTGGGGAATGTGAGATGAATACATATATTTTGAAATAATGGAAGGAGACCATATCCTACCTAATATTCAATTTGAGAAGGTAAGTGGGGAATTTGAATAATGGAAATCATGAATTTCATATTAGACCCATATTTCTCAATATTTTTAGATAATGTACACATTAACAAAATTTATAGGATAAGATTTAAGTGAGGCATTACATCATTGAATTTATAGGTTTACTGTCAATTTAAATAAAAAATATTTTCTTTACCTTTAGTTTTTTCACCTTAATTTTCAATTTGTCAAATATATTAATATGCATTTTGTTAAAAATGTCTGCGAAAAGATCATAAAAAACCAAGTGCAATGCATGCTTATAGCAATCATGCATATCCATTTATCTGGAAGTTCATATCAAATTTTGAGCTTGACTAATAATAATTCCAACAAAATGACTTCTAGTGCTTCTTTGATGATATAACACATCGTTTCATTTTCCTTTTTGATAGGTTGCTTTTATCTGGAGTGCATGCTTATGGCAATCATGCATATCCATTTATCTGAAAGCGCATATCAAATTTTGAGCTTGACTAATAATCATTCCAACAAAATGACTTCTAGTGGCTTCTTTGATGATATAATACATTTTTTCATTTTCCTTTTTGATAGGCCCCTTTTATCTGGAATTAAAATTGAAGTAGGTACCCCAATGTTAAATATCTGCAAGTTGAAACCATTTTTGTTTAGATAATTTGGATTTTGGGAACACTTCTGTTAAAATGTGGATTGTTGCTAGTGCAAAGAAAAGGAAATTATTTCCATTTTTGTATGAGAACCAATCCTCTTGTTCTTGGGGTTTTCCGCACGTGTAGAAAAAATGTGAGACATATTGCTCAATCATTGGCCCCACACAGTCAGAAAGTGATTGAATATTTCAGGGACTGGCATTTATTTGGTCATGGTTATTTGATCTATCTAAGGAGATATAAATCTGTCTTAAAGCAACTACTCCCTAGATATATGAATAAAAAAGTGAGATTTTGATATTCGGACAATTGGATCAAATTGGAAAGACCTAAAGTTTAAAATATTTCATCAATAGGCAATTGCCCCAATATATTCCGTCACTTTCTTTCCTTCACATTTGAATCCAAATTCCATAATTCCTTAATTATTTGTCTTCTATTTCGGAGAGAGAAGAAAGGATTCCATCCATTCTAGTTCTAGAAATTCTAGGTTCCCAATACTCATTTTCGATTTAATTAAGAGTTGAATCGATCTTCAAATTGATATATTTCTCATCATTTTCTGAATGACTTTCGCTTGGTCCTTGAATTCCTCGAGATCATCTCATCCTCTTGTTCGTGTTCTTGCCATATCCTAAATTGAAACTAATGGGGATCAAATGCCGATTTGTAATATTCTTTTCAATTGGAAAGAGAGTAAAAGATACCAAGTTATGTGATGTATATGTCATTCTGCAGTGATCTGTTAATCTGCGAATAAGATTTTTAATGGCAGATTTATCCATCGCTTTATTATAAAAGGGAAAATTATCAAAGGGAAATCTAGTTTGTTCCTTCATAAGAAAAACTCCATTATTTTCATGAGCAGGTGGATCGTTGCGGGTATTAGTTTAGTGGTAAAAGTGTGATTCATTACCTCGCCAAAAAAACATTGGCGCAACTAGGTAAACAAGGGCTCTACCTTGATGAGTTATAAGCCCTTCCTTGCCAGTCTTGGTGATAGAAAAAAATAGGGCAATATGGAGCTCTTTACTCCTGGGCCAATAAAGTGTCTTGTGTTTCAGATAAAAGGTAATTGAATAGACATTTAGGTCAGAAAGTGATTGAATATGTTTCAGGTGACTAGGATTTTATTTGGTCATGGTTTATTTGATATGATCATTCCACGTAATCTCTTAAAAGGTCAGTGAGCTACTTCTATCCATTAGATCTCTAGATAGAGTGGATCTGATTGGTCCATTTGTATAGCAATATGATAGAAAATAGGATAGAATAGGTCTAAATCGTGGAGATCCTAGAAAAATATCTCTCATGTTTGACGAACGTCTTCGGGAGTAGCATAAGGTTCTTATTTGTACGAATCCTATTCTTTCGAAATTATACAAACATGTGTTGATCAGAATGTTTTCTGATGAATGTAAGTTTTATCTCATTCGTAACAAATGGCGCAATTGTTCATTCATCAACCAAGAATTTCAATCTTTGTGAAAGATTATGGTCATCCAAAATAAAGGGTTTAAATGTTTTGAAACGAATGATTAGAGTGTCAATTGGATCCAACACACTTTTATTTCGAAATCAACCAGGTATTCGCTGAATCTGAACCAATAGTTTTTTTAATGTTGATCCTAATATGTTAAAACTTCCCTTCTATCTGGTATGAATCTTTGAATCCACCATAGACATTCCATTTATAGGAGAACTATTTATGATCGCGATAGATTCGATCCGCTCTTTCATTGTGTTCATCCAATCATCTTGATCTTTCATCAAATCTTAATCTGTTGTATGAATTGAGTGTTCAATTTCATTAAGAAAAAGCCATTTCTTCTTTTGATACCAAGATTTTGTCTATCAAAACAACAACTCTGAGCAAAATATTTGATCAGATGCCTTAATGGTAAAATGATAAACACACGAGACTCAAAATCTCATACTTAAGAGCGTAGAGGTTCGAATCCTCTTCAAAGCATAATATATCACAATAATCCACGTTCTTGTTAGGGTCGTAAATTCTGCTTTACTAAATGAATGCCAATAATCCACATTATTGTTAAAGTTGTTTAACTATTTTATGTTTTAATTTTGAGCTATTTAATTATTTTGTATTCTGGTTTTCATTTTTAAATTTAATAATATAATATATAATTTTAATTTTAATTATTTAAAAATGTTTTTTACTAAATAAATTAAAAAATTTATCCGGTTGACAATTTTTTAGAACACCGATATCGTGAAATTACACAACACGACCTGTGATTGTAACTTCTCTTACAAGAAAAACTCCGAAAGTTAGAAGAGTTGACTTTTGTGAGGGACACAAGCAAACGTTGAACTTTTCTTAAGCGGTAGTCTAAATGATGGAAATTTTGGCATTGAAAATTTTTAGCTTTTAGTTACAGTTATCAAGTTTGAAATTTTGTAGTTGCAGTTATCAAATTTTAAATTTTAAGGTTTTGGGTTGTCCAGGTTTTCTATAGTGCTGCATCTATTTCCATTACCAAACAAATTATTCACAAATTTCTAATATTAAATTTGTGGCTGAAATTAATTTCACTATAAAAATAAAATTAAAATTATGAACAGACTAAAAACACCTTTCATTAATATAATTAAAAAATCAATAATTCAAACACTTAGATTTCTTGGGAGTTGTTTTAGTGTGACTTTTTGGAGATTCCGGTCATGGAATACTGCTGAAAAAATTGAGCTTAAATCTTGATTTGTATTATTTAAAATAGTTTTTTACTGCATATTTGGATTCAGCACCCTGAAAAACCCCTAAGACGCTTTGATTGTGCAGAAATTACTTAACAAACTTGCCATTTGAATAAATTACTGCCGGATTTTAGAGAAATTTGACCGAAAAAAACCACCGGAAAAACCTCCAAAAAATCAGAGAACTGCGATGCGACAATCCTACTTCTTTTAGGAGTTGTCTATAATGCGACTTTTTCGAGATTCCGGTGACGGAATCCGGCGGAAGAAATCGAGGTTAAATCTTGATTTTTAGCAGTTAAAATGGTTTTTTAACTGCATATTTGGATTCAGCACCCTGAAAAACCCCTGGGACCCTTTGATTGTGCAGCTATCAAACTTGCGGTTCAAATAAATTGCTGCCTGATTTTGACTTGAAAAACCTGCCAAAAAACTTTTAAAAAATCTCATTATAAACAACTGCCTTATTTTATGCACAGCCTTTCTTTAATGTAGTCGGAAAATTTGGGCAGTTTAGTGGTTATCACAAAGGCAATGGAATAATTTGTTGGAGTGTTAGGTATACTCAGTCCAGGAATCAAATCCTGCGTCGTTTGAAATGTGTGTGGCTTGCAACATGGGTACGTAAGCAGCATTAATTGGATGCATTTTGTGACAGTGCTATATGAATGAATGGCAATTATTGCTACATTTATAGATGGCCACGAGATTCTATTTTTCGCTCCACATTTCTCAGAGAGACGGACAAATGTGTCTGGATTCGCCATCCATCATGATGATAAGGACTTTACTGTGGCAAGGCGACCTTCAATCATATTCAGTTGATTGACAGTGAATAGCCATCGCTATTAATCGACCCAATGGTTGAACTGCAGGCGTGCATGTATTATACGTACAGTTTTGGAGTGAGCATGACGATATCCAGCGATTGCAGTGAATACGCGGCACGGAAAAGTCTCTTCCGGTTTCCGGTACCACTTACAAGTTACAGCTTTCGTTGAAAAAATTACAGTCTTGGAAAAACATGGGACGTAGCTTTCACGACAGCCAACGCAGTTTTTGTCAGCTAAAAAGTATTTGAAATGAGTGTTGAATACTCGTGTGGCTACCTGTCTGCTCGTATCTTTGACTGTTTGGACCAATGGGCTCCTGGTGAGTGGGTTAGGAAAGCTTGAATAATGACTGATCAGTGACTACATTTGGGCGGTCATCTGAGCTTTAATTATTGATATGACTTCTAGGGTTTTGCATTAATGGTCATTTTAAATATAATATAAACAACACTAAACACCAAAACCAATGGGAATAATTTAATGTTGTCCTCTCTTAAAACCTTGGGGATTCGCATTTTTAGGGCATATGTATGTGGTGGCTGCATGTCGGTGGTGTTTGGTTTTAGCACTTGTATTTGTCTTAGGGTCTAGTGTTCACATTCACTTTCTTAAGACTAAAATTTCCACGGTTTTCATTGGAAAAATGTATTTTGTTTTTTATTTTTTAATAAAGATTCCCTTTTCCAATGGTTTTCTTGGACCATTCATTGATCTGTACATGATAGCATTAGAAACACAAAATCACAATGGATTATATTATATTTATATAATATTTATATAAATAGATGGAGGTGTATAATTTTTTTATTAGAAGTTTTTGTTGGGTGATAATCCTATTAAAATTATCTTTTATTATTTAAATTATATGTTTTTTAATTAAAAATATTTGAGATTCTTATTTCAACATTATTTAAATTATATTGTTTTTATTAATAATATTATTTAAATTATATTGTTTTTAATTAAAAATATTGAGATTCATGAGAAGAGGCATGATATCGCTTTAATGACCCTCATGTTATTCTCTAGGGTGTTTGGCACCAAAATTTCAGTTGTCGCGCTCTTCTTTGTTTTCTGACTCTTCTTATCCTATTGTTCTTCTTGTTGAGGCGGAGTTGTTCTGGATTCCTTAACCTTTTTATATTTTCCTCTTTGTTCTTGTTCTTCTTTCGAGGCTGGGTAACCCTAGATTCTTTAGCCTTCTCATAATTCTTTCCTTGTTGACTCTTTATGTGAATCGCCTTCATAACTCCTCCATTTTGATATGAATCTAGGAATTTATCCCAGGTAGAACCCTTGTTCTTCAATTCCTCACTAACTATGATTTTATTAACTCATAATGGCACAACTTGTAACCCACCTGATCCTCTGGGGTTTTCTCAACACTCCTAGAGATCTTTTCTAGGCTCTTCAATAAAAAGTATGGGAAATTGATTAACTCACCAGACTCAAAGTGCATCAGAAGGAGAACATGATATAAGTAAGTCATGGAGTGCCTACCTTCGCAAGTGAAGAATTATTTTAGGATAAACAACAAATGTCACCATTTTTCAATGATTTCACTCCTCACCACTCCCTTCTTCCAATAAATTGCACATCTTGTTCTTGCGAGAAACCTGCACCATACTCCTTTTGATATTTCACCTTTCTTAAACCATTGTTCCCCAGTGAAAGGTAGCTCAGTAGCCTAGGAGATGAAATTCTCTATCAATTTGAATTTCAATGAGCCTATGGTCACCAGCTTTCCATCGAAACTTTGCACAAAATATTTTGTAACACATGAATCATAACCTTTAAACTTATATAGGAAGGGAAGCCATTCCGCTCCTTGCAAAATAGGGAGGCTCGCTTCCTACTCAACTCTACCGTCAACCTCTTTGAAAGATAATGGTTCAATCTGCATTGGTGTCATGGTACATGTGATGCCAATACAACCTGTAATTCTACAATTCTTCACAATTCAAAAATCCCCAAACCTAGCACTTGCAGATCTGTATAATGCCATAGATCTTTTTCATTTCAAAATTTGAAAGGTGTAGGAATGATTTCGTTTTAAGGCTCGCACGGTTCCACTACCATGCATTCATTCAAAATACAAGTCCATTCATATCCCAATTCCTACATTGACACCTCATATATGAACCCCTTATCACTCAATATGGTAATTATGACCCACGAGATATGTGATTGAGCTAAAAACAATGATTTTGGTAAAGTTTCTAAAATATGCAAGGAAATAGTGATTAGCATTGGAATTTAAAAAATAACAGGCATACGAGTTATGATTCCAAGGCAATGGGATTTGAATGATAGATAGTGGTCGGTTCACACATGATGGGAGAGGAAATCCATTTAGTGGTGGTATTAAAACATAATGACAAGGAATAAGTGAGGTGGATGTCCATACATGAATTTTAGCCCTCATATGATATTCCATGGGGATGGGTGTTGCTTGTAATAATAAAGGTCGCCTAGATTTAATGTTAATTTAACTTACCCATTCATGTCCCTTTAGAACTTTTAACAATATAGTCACTTTATAGATGAAGGTATAGGTATTCATTCCTGGAATAAGGTCATCAATTTTACATATAGCCATCATTTTTTCTTTAAAATGAAAATTGACCCATCCCTATAATACCCAAAAAGGAGATTCTTACACATTAAAATAAATTCATGAAAAGAATTCCAACATTATCATAAAAAATTAACCCATGTGGTGGTGAGAAAGATTCTTGTATCATGATAGGAAGGAAACCCATACTATGCTAAGAAGAGTTCTTTTACTGTAATAAGAAGGATTATTGCATTGTGTTGAGAATAAATCCTGCACTTACACTCATCTTGAGAAGGATTCTTGTACTATGATAACCAATAAAGTTTCCTCTAAAAAATTCATGTTGGGCTATGTAAAAATAGATTGCAAAGTTAAGGAGGATTAATCACAAGGATCAGGTGTTACTATGCTTTGGTCCTAGAATAGACAAGGCTTCAAAAATGCCAAAACTTGAAAAATAAGAGGGGAAAAAGAATTAGGATAGGGATATTACATAAATAAAATGGAAGGAAAATCATTAGGGACACTTAGAATAAGGTAGGTTAATCCAAAAAGACGGAGACAAGAAAAAGGGACAAGGAATAAAATTTAAGGGTGCACGAGGGAAAAATAGAAATAGGAATAGGGAATTAGTAGAAGAATAGGGAGGGAGTCGTTATATGTTAAAGAATAAAGATGAAATCAAAGGGAAATTTCAAAAAAGGGAAAAGAAGAAAGGCAAAGTAGCCACCTTGGATGGTTGATGCCTCTGTCAAACAATGTTGCGACCTGTGTGAATCAATTAACTGCAACAAGACTTTTTATGCCACTTGCATACAATTTTATCATCTTACTTGCTCCGAACTTTACAAAGGGTTGAGTTTTAGCTAGTCCTTTTCTGTTGCCACTAGAAGTCCCTGTAGAACCCCGCTTCTTCCGAGAGGTAAGTTAGCCATGTATTTAAATTCAAGTGGCATCCCATTTTGTTAGAGAAGAATCTACCTGCTAGCAAGCTGGTTTTCAAGCAGATCCTTGCACAACTACGCCAACAAGCTAGTTTTCAAAGTTATGTTATTTTTATTTTTACTTTTTTTCCTGATTTTTTATTTTATTTTTCCTATTCAATTATTTTAGGAAAAGAGCATATCAATAGATACTCACAATAGGCTCGCATTCTCCCCTACCTACCATTTTCAAATCTATCTATTTCTGCATGAAAACTTCCTTGGTGGTGGGCTGAAGATATATTCTGAGCCTACGTCCATTCACCAAGAAAATAGTATCATGTCCATCAATGGTTTTTACTGCTCCATCCTCAAAGACTTTGATCACTTTGTAAGGCCCCATCATTAGGGGAATTTTGAGGTCTAAATTGGGCCTCCTAAGGAAATTATAAAATAATAGCGGAAATAATAAAATAAGATTAGATTACATTATCAAATTTTAGAGGAAAAACGAAAGTAATTTTTCAACTCGTATTTTCAACTTATCTCCCTATGGGTTTACTCAAATTTCGAGCGGGAATGCTCATTGGATGCAAAATTTGATTACACATTCAAGAAGTACCCATGTTGCATACTTCCGATGGACACTGCTACATGAAAAATGAGAAACACATGAAAAACTTGATTGCAATCACGATTTTTCATGTATTTCTCATTTTTCATGTAGCAGGGCCCATTGAAATAATGCAACATGGGTACTCTTTGTATGAGGAATTAAATTTTACAACCAACGAGTACTCCCTCATCAAATTGTTGTAAAACATTAGGGATATAAGTTGAAAATACGAGTTGAAAAAGTAGTTTTATTTTTTTATTATTTTTTAATCTTTTTTACTTTTTTACTCCAAATATGGTGAATCATCCCCCACAGTTGACATCATCATCTTGAATCTTATTGGATCTTATAAAGTTTATTTTGGTTGTACATTTGTCTTAGGAGGCCTATTTTAGACCTCAAAATTCCCCTAATGTCCAGCGTGTATGAAGTTTCCCTTTAAAATTTTTGAACTTTGAATAGTAGAGGAGCACCCAATTACCAGGTTGAAGCTGCTTTTTCTTGATTACCTTGTCATACCATTTACTGTGTTGTTGCTGCATCAAAACAGTTTGTTGTAAAACATCCCCTGTTATCTCATCCAATTCACTTAACTGTAGAAGACATTGTTGCTATGCCCCCAAGTGATCATATCCTAATTGGATTGCAGTCCTAAAGGTATTAATTTGGAATTCAATTGGCAACAATACTTGTTTCCCGTACAACAGCTCATAAGGTGTGTGACATGTATTGTTCCCTAAGTAGTTTTGTAAGCCCATAATTCTTCTAGTAATCTATTTTCCCAATCCTTTTTATGAATATTTACTATTTTTGTAAAGATCGACTAATCACCTTATTTGTAGATTCTACTCATCCATTTGCCTACGGGTGGTACAATGTAGACTTCTTGTGTTGAATCCTGTATTGATCTACAATTCATTTCACCAGATTAGAAAAAAAAGTAAGGTCCATTGTCAGTAACAATTTCTCATGGTACACCAAATCGAGTAAAAATTTCAGTAAATAAGAAATCAACAACAACTCTTTCAGTAGCATAAGAAACAACTCTAGCTTATACCCATTTTGTTACAAAATTTGTACAAACCAAGATATGTCTTTTATTTAAAGATGTTGGGGTTATGGATCCACAAATTCAATGGCCCATTTTTCAAAGGCTATAACATGACTTGTGAGCATAAAGGAATCTCATCGGCTTGACCAGGTTGGCCCATCCACTAAAACTATCACAACACTTGAGATACTATTTTGCATCCTTAAACAAGGATTACCATAAGCAGCTAGAGCAAAGAATTTTATATGTTGTCCTTTTTTCAGCAAAATGGCTTCCACAAGGCTCATCATGGGTGACTCTCAAAATATCAAACACTTCCTCTTATCTTACACATATACTGATAATAAGATAAGGTCCAGAGTAGAAGAGATCTCTTTGAATTCAGGAGTACAAAGGACTATTTTGTATGATCCTCTGCCTTTCTCTAGTGGATAAGCATGGTGGTGTTTTTTCCGTGACTAAATAATTTTCTATGTCAACAAACCAAGGGGAGTTTGTGAAAACAACAAAAATATGTTCATCGGGAAATGAGTCGTCTACAGGCATTACTTGGCCAAGGTTGTTCAATCTAGAGATAAAATCAACTACTACATTTGACTTCCTAGCCTATCAATTATAGTTATATGGAATTCTTGTAGAAAAAGTAACCACCTAGTTATTCTACCGCTATTTAAAGGCTTATTCATTAAGTACTTTATATTGGAGTGATCTGTGTGTACAAATACTTCGTATCCTATCATATAGTGTCACAACTAGAAATTATTTCTTTGTTACTATGTAATTAAGATCAGTAAATGAAAAGTTTTTATTGACGAAGTAGACAACGTGGGATTCTTGAGTTTATTCTTGTCCCAAAGCTGCACCAATGGTAGTTTCTAAGGCATCCGAGGAGGTATGGAATGGAAGTGACTAATTAGGTCCCCTCAGGATTGGTTCCGGTACTAATCTCTCCTTTAGATTCTCAAAAGAGTTTTGGCAAGCCCCGGTCCAACATAAATCACTATCCTTGGCTAATAATCAGAAAAGGGGGGCAACTATCAATGAATCTTAAGTAATAACCTACAAGACCTAGGAACCCTCTCACTTCCCTTTGTGTTTTTAGTATAGGAAGGTGTATAATGACATCTATCTTAGCTGGATCTACCTGGATACCCTGATAAGAAATAAGATGGCCAAGTACCACCCCTACTTTGCACATCAATCTGCATGTCTTGTCACTCAAAACAAGGCAGGCCTCTTGGCACCTGTTTAGTACTTTATCTAAATTTTGTAGAGCTTCCTGAAAAGTATCAATGAATACAAAAAAGTCATCCATATAAACCTCTACACGCGCGAGGTCAACAAAAATAGCCAAGACTTCCCTTTGAAAGGTGGTTGGAGCATTACAAAGTCCAAAGGGAAGCACTCGATAAGAGAATGCTCCTCAGGGACAAGTAAAAGTAATCTTGTCCTAATCCCTAGGTGAAATCTATAATTAGTTATAACCACTGAGTCATCTAAGAATGAGAAGTACTTTTACTTGCAAAGGTATATAGTACCTGATCAATGAAGGGAAAGGGAAAGTAATCCTTGAGAGTGGCCTTGTTTAATTCTCTATAATCAATACAAATATGCCATCTCCCATCTTTCTTAGGGACTACTACTAATGGAGAGACCCACTGGTTATCAGATATAGGATAGATAAAACTGGCATCTAAGAGTTTTTGAAATTCTTCTTTAACAACATCTCTTAGTGTAGGGTTCATTCATCTTTGGGTTTGTTTCAGGAGGGATGCCCCTCTGTGGAGTAGGTAAATCCTCACTGTGGACATAGATGATCCCTCTAGCCCAAGAGAGTGGGTCTAGCCACAAATGAGGCAATCTAATGTAAATTTCCTTAGATTAGAATTGAATAAGAGGGCCTACCTCTTATAGCACTAAACCATTTGATGATGATCTTGCTTCCTTGCTCCAACTTCCTTTCATTCCTTTCATTTAAATCCATAAAACAAACATGCAAGAGACAACAACAAACATGATAGCATAAAATCGAATTCAATCTACTTAAAAGGTCAAGGAGTTTTAAGTTATCAAATGTAATATAACACACGATATAAGAAATAATCCATTAGTTATATTAATATAAACTTCAAAGAGAAATACAACTGGAGCCTTGACATTGCAGGTTCCCTTTGGCATGTTCGGGTTCCAACACCACTATAAGCATCTCATGATTCACCCTCAAAACAAGGGAAGTTCAAGGCCTCTTTCCTTTTACTCCAAACCAAACACTATAAGCTAATTCTCCCTTCACACACAAACTAGAAGGCTAGGGTTCTCAATATTTGTAAATAATTCCATCCCTTTCATTAACTTGTTGAGGGTGTGAAATGAGGAGTTTATATAATTTTGATAGAGGGGAATGGGTCCTATTATGATGGGAGAGGCCTTATCTCTTTGGTTTTTCCATTTCAATAGGGGAAAGGAGCCCAAACAGACTCTCTCGGATCTATCTTGCCCAACCATTTACCAGAATTTCATTCACGAAACTTCTATATTTGGAAGCTTCGACTCCATTTTTAAAAACTTTCCAAAAGAGGGTCGGCATGGGTGATGAATGGATCACTTGCGTCGTTCAATGCTAGTCCTAGTTTTAAACTCTGCATATCAATGCAGGGAAGGAATTGAGCACTAGCGTTGATCTTGAAAACTGAGCTTGAAGAAATATTATTGGGAAATGATGTAAGAGGGAAATGTTCTGTAGATGAAGAGGGATGTAGGGACATGTTCTTCATGGAAGGAAAACACATGAGGGTCACTGTATAGGTCCTCCAGGATCGAGGAGTGGGGAGTACATAGATAGTGACAAAATTTTGTGTAACAAATGACCCCTAAAGCATGAAGACCAAAAAAGAGTGAGGGTTGAAATGCTCTATAAGTATATGCATAGAACCGGAGACCACCACCGAAAAAATTGCAAGAAAGCATTGTTGCGGGTGAGAAAACCCTAGTGTATTGGGTTGAGAACCCCAACAAAGCAGAGGGAAAACCACAACAAGAAATGCTTAGACAATCAACCTTAATGCTTATTCTACTGAATTGTGTAAGAGTGTCCTTACTCGGAAGTCCTACGTTTGAGTAGATCTCGCAAGGTGCAAACCCTCAACTTCTCTTGATGTCTTTGAAACCTAAAAATTATTCAAATGAAACATATATAGTAGTAGAAACATAAAGCATGTTCATGATATTAAATTTAAATCATATAAATGAATGAACACTTATGCATTAATTTAAGATTCATAAATGAATTACAGTATAAATAGATGCATACACACATTTAATATCGGAAACAGAACAACATTCCTTTATTGAAGTTAGTTACAAGTAAAGTGGAGAAATACGACCTGAGTCCTTCTTCAGCTCCAAGCGGAACCATCCTCCGGATCCATCCTTTCTCGACCTCAACAATCTTCCTCCATCATCAATACAAGGATATCTCAAGAAAGATGAAGGATATCTCCAACAAGGAAACAAAGGTTTCTTGAAGCTTTAGGGATTGCAGGAGGCATAGGGATTTTGTCAGACTCGCTCAGGGATTATCTCACTATAGTATCAATATCTCATATCTCTTCCCTGAAGGTTTTCCCATGGAGGTTTATTTAAACTTCTCAAAATTAGTTTTTTCAGTTGGGAAACAGTTGGGCCACGGGCAATAGGAGGTGAGTAACAGGTAAAATCCATGAACTCTGCCCAAAATTAAGGAAATTTGTTTTTTTTAAGTGTTTTAACATATGTACGTGGGTTGGGTATATTTTAACCTGCATGTACACACTTTTATCACAGGGAAAAGTAGCATATAGGGAATAAAACATTGTATTTTAAATTTTGGACCAAGTCTAGAAGGAAGGGTTTCCCTAGGCCAAAGCATCAGATCTACCAAGAGTGGTAAATGGTGCTATAAAATATGCCCCCTTATATATGAGGTCAGAAGGGGTACTTGATGGCCAAAATGTATTAGGTGTATAGAAGGAATCATGCCGAGACCGAGGAGGAGTTCACCAGAATTCAGCCTGCCAAGCTAGTGAAAGAGATCAGGAAGAAACTGTTGTCTGAAGCGGACATACCCATGCTCAGAAATAGTAAAGCATGTCCACATGTCAAGTACAAAAGTGGATCCAATATGCATACAAGTATATAGGAACTGGAAATACATATTGGATCATCTTATCATAATCAAGAGAGTACATGTCTGAATATCATATATAAAGAGCTAATCAATGATGCTGAAGAAACTGATCCAAATAGTACCAAGTGAACATGATGGAATAAATGGTACTACAATACAACTCAGGTTCCAACATATAAGATATCACTGTAATGAACTACAATATATAAGGTGGATGGTGTCAACTAGAAGAAATAGGAGCAACTGACAAGTGAACCAAGACATGCTGATGCAAACCCAAGGTCTTCACTAACTGCCCTAGTACATTTCTACACAATGGGAATAAATGATCTGAAGTCAACCATGTGAGAAATCATTTGATTACCGTTCATTGATGTATACTGTTAACAAATGCGAGGCTACTCACCGATAAGAGTCAAGGTACCCAGTACAATCTAACAAGTGCGAATAAATGAGTTGTAGTCGAACACTTGGAAGAATCTATCAATCAGAAGGAAATGATGTTTTCCCACTGTCGATAGCGAAGGAATTTGCCAATAATGATTGAAAACCCTAAGGTACTACCAAATGGACTCTATATCTCTTTCCTAGAGCAATGAGTTGAAGTCGATGGGAAAAGATCCGCTAGAAGGAAGGCATTAAGGCATCCTTCATCAATCTAACACGAGTGTAACTTGTAGGCCAATAATGTGGGAGGAATTAGATGAACAAAGATGTAGTAACCCAACTGAAGCACATTTCCGATGTACACAAGATGTGGCTAGCATACAATAGAAACCCTCTAAACCAACCAATAATGAAAGCTGACATAGACGCGAGGAATCCACCAATAGGGTCAAATGGAAACCAAGGCACTGCACGAATCCCAATGTGTGATAATGAAAGATGACGTCGAATACAAGGGAAACCACTTAGTTAAATACTCGTGATACTGATTGACGCTAAGCACAAGGTAACCTATCAATAATGAAAATGGGGCCAGGGTGCGGCTGTAGATTTTCCCTTAGAGCAATTTGTGCTAGCCGATAAGATAAAGATCTGCAAACAAGAAGTAAATGGAGACCTTCTCAAACCGGCATGAACAAAGGACCAATATAGCTGATGTGATAATGAACTTGACACTGATAAATAGGGATGGTCGACTGAAAAATAGGTCAAGAGGCACTACAGAGAGGCCGACTCAGGTTTACTTCCCTTGAACAAAAGCACGACTCAATTGTGACTACATGGCAACATATGATATCTTTGTATAAGTTCGTCATGCACGAGGCATAAGCAAACTCTCCATATGATTGGAAGAGGTAACCAATCAGAGGAGTACTAACTCAATAATAAGGTTAAGGCTCTCCTAAGTCAAACTAAAGCCCATCTCAATCAACGAAAAGACTTACTTTTGAGTGCTTTGTTCAAGGGCAACAAACTGACTCTAGCTGCCATCAAATATGGAAATAATGTCCCGTTCCTGCTCTTTTTGGAATATATAATTTTTTTGTCTTTTTCTTTTATATGAAGCTTGAAAAAGAATAAAATAATGCTATAGTATAGTGGAAAGAATGAGTGTCGAAAAAATAGATGCTCTAGTTCCTGGGAGGGGAACTTTCCTATGCTCAATGCAAGGTGGCGAAATTGGTCAAGAACACTCAAAGGAATTTTCTTTCCACGGGTAAAAGGGTGCATCAATTCATAGAGGCTAAGTAATTACAAGGTTGATTTTGCAGAAGACATGGTCAAAGAGTGGCTTAAACACGAATCCAAGTGAAGCCGGCTCAAGGCGAAAAGGTGCAAATAGTCAATATGCAATGCAGTAGTACAACTCATCATAAAGGAGTCTCTAGGGTATAAGGCCAGAATATAGCATAGAAGAATGAGAATGAGTATTCAATGCACAAGTCATGGAGGGACTAAAGAGGACTCCCGAGCCTACTCAATATAGTAGCACGGGCAACAAATGTTAGCGAGGATCCAACTAAGTTGCCCATGTTTTAGGTTGGCTCTACCATCACATCATGATTTTAAAGTTGGCAAGTGAAAATGATTTGTGAACCAAGACATGATGGGGTTGACCTTATGGCAAACATATTGCAGTATGGAGGCTAGAATGAAAACTGTAGTGGAAAGTGGTATTCCCTAACCTATATGCCAGTAAGAAAATGATAACTTCCATGATGGGTCTGCGGCCATGGGACTGAAACTCTTTCTTGAAGAAGTCTCCAAAAATTCCTGTAAAGAAAAACCATTCCCGACACTGGACAAAAGGTCAAAAAGTCCATAAGATAAAAATCAACTTTTGAAAAAACAATTTTCATTTTTCAACCTATATAAGGACTTTTGGACTCACTTTTTTGTCATTTGTGTTTTGAGCAAGGAGTTGTGGAGACAAACCCAAACAAACTTCTTCCGTCAAATCCAACTGTTAAAATCACTCCAAAACTTCCAGGTAACCCTTTTATCATGCTTTTAATCATTTGTGATACTTTTTAGATGTTTTTTTTCATAATTTGACCTAGGAAAATATGTTAAAAATTTCAACTCTGCATACATGTGAGTTGAATATAGGTAACCCGCATATACGAGGGCCCTACATGTGACTGTGTAAAAAGGGAACCCACGTGTGCACGAGTAAAAAATTTAAAACATAAATCTAATGATTTGAAACATCTTTTTTGGGTAGGATGACAATCACCTAGTGAGAAAGGGAGCATAGTGCCATTGATAACCAAGTAATGGAGGATCAAAATGCCTTAGATGCTTTGATAGGTTGTGGCTTGCTAAAATTATTTAAAATTCCAAACATGAAGGTAAACACACGATTGTTTGAGTTGCTGATTTATTACTGGAGTGCAGAGGATGATGCATTCATGATTGATCATATGCCCCTAAGGATCGAGATAGAAGATATTTACTTCATTACCAATCTTTCTCGAAGGGGAGAGATAGTACATTTTACTGGTAGGATGAGAGGTAGTCTCAGTGTAGAAGAATACGTCCACATATACTGTCCTGGTCATCCTGAAAAGATTGGAAGTCAGATTCCAATCAAGCAAGTAGAGAGTTTATCCTTGAAAATCCTACTATTTACCATCACTAGGGTAAACGGTAATGCTGCTTTACATTAGGCCTCACGTGTATCCATTAGACTAGCAGTGGAATGCCTCACTATTGTGTTTTATTGGCGTACACCTCTACTGACCAACATGAAGGACCAACTCACTTCCATTCAGAAAAGCCAGACAAAGAATTTCATATACGGCACAATCTTATGCTCGTTCTTCTTTGAGAAAGTACCTGGGCTTTGACCTAAGGTATTATCGACCATCAGCAGGTCGAGGGATCCACAGATGGGTAGTTGGGTTGACCTGATGAAACGCCTAGGGGGTGGTGATGTCCCCAGGACGACTTTTGATGACGATTTTTTCGCATGGTGAGATCAATAAGTCATCACAGTCGATGACTATCCCTATGCCAGAATGGATTTCTAGGAAGATCCAGATTTAGTATTACCACCAGATACAACATAGGGCGCCATAGGTAGCAATTTTTGACTTTTTGAAATTCTTAATATTTTTTGGATTTTTAATATAAGTGAACTTAAAAATATTTTATGAGACAAGACACTTACAAAATATATGATCATGTTTCAGATGTGGAGCTAGTGAGACCTAACGGATTTCCTCGACATAGGTGTCATGGAAGAGATGCCAAAGGGGCTACAGTTGAGACAGATAGAGTTCTCCATGTAGTTCAAAGGAACTTGGTGAGATTGACTCACCAAGTACCCATGATAGCCACAGAGGACTTACCCGAGGAGATGCAACATCGCGTGGTAGGAGTACCATGGGACTGGGAGCAACTATTTTGGCGTGTGGCCATTGCCGTTGTTTATTTTCTAGCTTCTCATCTTGAGCTAGCTAGATAGATGATCGGATCTTTTTATGATTAGACATGATGATGGGTATAAGCCCAAATTTTGTAGGGCAGTTTGTCCCAATTTTTGTATATTATTTTGGACACAAACACTCTATCTATATACATGTGATTTTATGATGATCATATATACATATCATACTTCAATTATTTTTTATATTTTTTTAATTGATGAATGATATATATGCTAGCCCAATGCTAGTCCAATGCTTGATTAGAAATAGAATCTGCTATGGAATTTTCAGATCGTGGAATGTGAACAAATTTGATATAAACAAATGATCGTTGCAAGAATCGTACTCTTAGAAACTGGCGATACAAATAGGGATCTCATACCTAATAAATGTTATTCAGCTGTGATACCACCAATTGTGAGTCTAAATAAACCACTAATGAATCAATATCAAGAGATATCGCTTCAGATAGAAAATTAATAATGACAATATATTCGGTAATATTATTTGAAGTAGGACTAATACATACTCCTCTCGAAACCATCAACTTGGCAAATGGATAATAAATCACCCAAGCCCCGGAAGCAAGGTTCTGGGTATGCCTACTTGCACCATCAACGAATCCTAAATATATTGAATCGTCCATCAATACTTGGCAAAGCAGATCAAAAATATCAACATCACTAAAACCGATGGATAGATATGTACAAACATACAATATATACAAACAAGTAAGTGCTCGGCCGAAGCCTAAGCAAAATACTTCTTAAAGTAGAGTCCATTTCTGGGCTCCGCCAACTTGTTTCCTTCAAATTCAATTAATTCATAAGCTCCCTTTTTCAAAACTCACTTGATTATAAAGGGATCGAACCACATAGACTTAAAATTTCCTACCCCCAAGGTGTCTTTGTCTTAATCATAGACCGGGACAAGGTCACCTTCAAAAAAGATTCTAGGATGGACAACTTTATCGTATTGAGTTTTCACCCTCTTTTTATGGGCTTCGTTTATTGTGGCAGCATCTCGACACTCCTCATTAAGATGCTCCAAATGAGCAAGGTGCTGCTCGAGACTAGAAGTCTCTAGGAGAAGTTCAACAACTATTTTAAGGCAAGGAATTTCACATGCAATAGCAAAGAGAGATTCCAACCCATAAACCAGTTGAAAAGGAGTAAAGCCAGTGGTAGTCTCAACTGACGTTTGGTATGCCCAAAGTACCGGATACAACATGGTGTTCCAATTGGATCAAGATTTGTTAATCATCCTTTGCAGGATGATTTTAAGGGATTTGTTCATGGCTTCAACCTGCCCATTGGCCTGAGGATAATACAGAGATGAATTCTCCTGCCAGAAACCCAACTTGAGAGCCAATTTAGACATTAGTTTATTTTGGAAATGACTACCATAATTAGTGACAATCTCTGTAGGGATACCAAACCAGGAAATAACTTAATTGAAGAAAAACAAGGCTGCTGTTTCACTGTCATTCTTAAAAGTAGGCATGGCCACAAACCCACTTCGTAAATTAGTATACAACCACTATGATGTACTTGTGATTTCCTGTTGAAGGTGGATTACAAGTAGTAAATTCAATGTTGGCATTATGATTCTGGTTTGGCTCTATGGTACATGTGTTGTACTTGATGGAAACTCACTCAAGTGGCAAAACTCTGTTCAAGCTCTCAAAATGATGGAAAATAAAAGGTTCGCAGGTGCATCGTTCAAAAGGTGCGGACCTGCAGGTTCATCATCTAGGAAGTACGGTCATACCCACAGGTTATCTGTTCATAAGGTGCGGTCCCCAAGTTCACTCACTCCAATGCAAAGAAGCACGCTCTTATGGGGTTTCTTATGTTTGGCCCTTGGTATTTAGCCCCATTTTCATGATCCTATGGTTTTGGCCCATGGTATAGGATCTAAATTATTGAACCCCGTTTTGGATCCCTTGTATTGGTTTTCGATGGTTTTGTCCCATGGTTTGAATAAGGGCTTGCCTATAAAAAGGAAAGGAGATCACTTGGCTATGTACTTGTGAAATTTGAATATCTTAAGATCTGAAACTCTGGATGAGATTATCAATATACAATGTTCTCCACTAATCAAGACAGGTCTGGGTTATAATGGAGAAACATCTCAAGCATCCACCTCAAAGAGTTATCTTGATGCAGCAAGGAGGAATGAGCAAAAGCCCAATGGAGATCACCAGGTAAAGCAGGGACGAACTACATCAAGAACAAACAAAGACTACCAGGTAAATCAGGGGCAATCCATCTTAAGGGTGAACAAAAGCTACAACGAGCCATAGGTAAAAACTTCTCAAATTGCTTCAAGAATGGATGACAGTTGAAACTATAACCATTTGGCTGGTAGACTTGATAATCGCAGAAGTTTCTTCAATGGCCAATGTTTCTCTTGCCATAACTTTGGTCACAAAGCAGCTCAATGTGTTGCCTATAAGACAATCATGACTAGAGAAGTTCAAAAACAAAGAAGTATGACTGGGATTATGAAAAGAACCTATAACAACTTTTTGGCACTTGAAAATGAAATTGAATGTTCTATTTGTAATAACTTCGGTCATGAAGACTCTGAATGTAGGAGCAGGTTTCGGCAGACAAAGGAACAAACCTCAAGCACCAGAACATGGAGAATAAAGGAACCACAACCAGAAAGATGTGGGATAGCTTTTTATGCAGAAGGACAGGAAAATCTATGGTACATCGACAATGGATGTTCGAAGCATATGACAGGTGATAAAGAAAAACTTGAATCATACACTGCTTTAGAAAAGGGAAAGAAAGTTTCCTTTGGAAATGATACTCCTGCAGCCATAAAAGGAAAAGGCACTACTCAGTTGAAAGAAAAGGTCAAAGCTGGAAATGTTTTGTATGTTGATGGCTTGAAACATAATCTATTAAGTGTCAGTCAGATGTGCGATAATGGAACCGAGGTAGTATTTCGATCAGATGGGTGTAGTGTTCGTGATCTTGATACAGGAAGAACAATGATCAAAGGTAGAAGAACTCCAAATA
>APFE030694711.1:2340-40206 GCA_000404065.3 Pinus taeda | reverse complement strand
ATAATAAACAGATATTGAGTCGGTCAATTTTTCTTTGCATCTAGTCATTTTCATATTTATACCTATCCATTTTCCTTCTTTTCTCCACACATCAAGTCCTGATGATGAGTATGGGTTTAGACTCGAAACGTCAACCATATAAAGATGAACACTATGGAAAATCTGAACTCCTCTGAGAAACAAGTGTTTTACCTTGTGCTAGAGGTAAAATAATATTTCAGATGTCTAATAAAGTACTTTGCCTATTGGAAATGCCTTTATTGATGATGTACTGATCTGTTCTTTTGCTAGCTCTCTAATTTTGCTATTGTAGTCCTGTTGTGTCATGATCTTGTAATTTATTACCAAGGGACTGGGTAACCCTTTCTCTCTCAAAATTTGAAACTTAGCCATAAACCTATCAATGACTACCTGCATATTTTGGCACTTGTCCTCCAAGTTTAGCATTAAGTTTCTCTTAGAGAGGAATTTTCTCACCTCCAAAATTGTCTCTGTTCTGTCCTCTATTTCCAATTCTTGAAGCTCATACTTATTTTTACTGTTAAGGAATTGGATGTTTCTGGTGGCATTTTTAGGCACCTCCCCTAATTCTTCTTTTACCTTTTGGATGGCCTCCATAGCCATCTTTATTAAATCTGTCTGATCAAAAATTACGTGAATGGATGGCCAAATATGATTGACAGAGTCAATGATATTGGCCCATAGTAGTTCCTCGGCCTTCCCTAGGGGTTCTTTCAGTGTTAATTCCTTCTCCATGGCTTTTAATCTTTCACTCATCCTGGCAGCTTTTTTCACTTCTTCTTTGTGCGTGATTTTGGCAAGCTTGTAATTAGTTTCCAAGCTTGTCACCTTCTCTTTCATCTTATTCATCTCTGTTGCCTGTATGGACATATCTTCCATAGCTTGAACTAAATTTGCTGCTTCTTCTCCTGATGTGCCTGCTGCTAATGTAGACTCTATTGAAACCTATTGTGTTGTGGCCATGGGAGCTATGGGAGCCAATGAGGCTACTAGTGTGGAAGGAACAACTGTTGAGACTATTGGGATGACATTCACTGAGGTTGTAGCAATATCAGTCTGCTTCAATTGGATTAAACTATCCAATTCCTTCTCTATCTCCCTTAACTGATCATTTAGTTTTAGGACTAAGTCCGTCAATTCTTCATGTTTGGTTTGGTTTTCCAAGACTTCATGTGTCTGGGGATGCTACAGTTGAGGTATCTTCAGTTGCTTTTAAAGTGCTACGATGTCATCATTATTTTTCCTAATTAGTTGCTCAGTGGCCTTGATATATTTGGGATCATGTCCTAATTCAATCACTAAGTCTTCCAAAGACTTGATTCTGGTGTCTTTGGCCAGTGAGGAGGCCTTCTCCAACTGATACTGAGCTGAGATATTGGTCAATGAATTCTAGAATTAATGGGAAGAAATGGCTCTACCTGTAAGGGTGGAGTAAATCATTTCTCCAGCCTGTTTGTGAAATTCAATTTGGTCAATGGGATGAATATCCCTTTGCCAATACCTCAAAATAAATCATTTTGTAATCTGTTGATGTCCTTGGTGGTTGCACAGTTGGATTTATGAAAGACATTTGCATCTTTCCTTCCTTGATGTCAAAAGATAAAATCAACTTGGTTTGAATGGTAGGTGTAATCTTGAGATACTGTGCATAAGGCTGTGCCTTTATTTTCTCATTTCTCATCTTGATTTATTTGAACCTATCCTTAATATCCTTATCTTTATCAGCAAGCCTACTGAATGAGGAGACTTCTACATTGAGATTTCTTTCTAACATTTGAGTGTGTGAGGTAGATGGCTCCTGTGTTTCTCTAGATGGAGTTGTGCCCATGCTCATGTCAAATTCAATATTGGTTACTTTTGTTGAGCCTTCTATGTCTTCCTGTTCTAAAATAGGATCGAGCTTTGGCCTTTTGCTCTGGTTGCCTTCATATAGTACATTGGATGTGTCCATGCCTAAAGTGGAGGCTCCTTCTTTGTTCCTCTTGGGATTCTTATCCTCATTCTGAGGAGTTTGTAAAACAACAGGGTTACTCATGGTTTCTTCTTGTTGTGGTACCTACAAGAATGAGTTTTCATCAAGCTATCTCTCTAGATAAATCAAGGTATTTTCAACATCTACCTTTGTACTATCCCTGTCTATGAGAGTGTTCTCCAACCACTCAGATTGATTGGCATATCTTTCTATCTCTAGTATGGGGTGATGGATGTAAGGCCCCAATTTGACCTTTTTTCTAAGTTTGTGTTAGGTAAACTTGACTCAGAATAGAGTCAAAGTTGACCAAGTTAAATAGTGATGGTTTTGGGGCACATGGTATTGTGCACCCATAGTATTATACTTGTGGTATTATATGTAATGGAGCTTATAAAAGGCTGGAAGGAATTCATTGTAATGCAAGACTTGGAGGTGAGTAGTGAAGGCTCACTTGGCCGGATTGGCTAGGGTTTTGGCCAAGGATAATGAAATTTCATTATGGTTGGGTTTTTCCCCGGATTTTGGTGTTTTCTCGAATAAACATGTGTGTTTATGTGTTTATGGTTGTTGCTAGTTATTTTTATATTTATTCCTCTTAGTAATTCTCCATAATTAATTTGTGTTCTTTGGTAAATTTCTTAACAACGGGTATCAGAGCCAGATATTGGCTTCAAAGGGATTCTTTGATGCCAAGAGTTTATAGTGCTTGATGAGATCAATGTAGCCTTTTTACAGATCTGGGTCTCAAAATAATGGTGGAACAATCATACGCGGAAGAAACTCAAGGAGAATGTGTGGAAGATAGTGCCATAACTGCCAAGGTTCGCAGTGCATTTGCGATATTTACCGGTTTGGAGCACGTTGACGAATTATTCGGGATTCTTGCGGCTATTTAAAGAAGGTTGAAAGATACCTTTGGTCAGCAGAAGAAAATTGTTCATGCGGCTTTGAAAATTGTTCTTTTTCTGCTACGTGAGGCCACTGGTGCTGGAATCTACGAGGTTCTCATTGGGCTCCCAGTTGGAGCCGTTTGATAGAAGTTTTTGAGCAAATCAAATTGAGAGAGGATGGATCAGAATCACAGCAACAATAAAACAAAAAAAAAATAAAAAAATTAATGAAGTCAAAATTATTGCATGTAAATGGGCATACTACTGTAATACCTAGTAAGGCATGTGTACCCCTCGGTGATCACTGGTAAAGTCTGGGTTAGACCTAGGTGATACAGGGGATGTCGGGTTCACAATACCCCAGGTAAAAACTCTGAGGGGTACGAGCTAGAGTGAGCGGGATTGTTTCACTTAGTAGGTTTGGCTAGAGTTAGTCAAGGAACCCCAAGTCAAGTTTAAGGGGGGAATTGTTAGGTAAACTTGACTCAAGATAGAGTCAAAGTTGACCAGGTTAAACAGTGATGGTTTTGGGGCACATGGTATTATGCACCAATAGTATTCTGCCCGTGGTATTATATGTAATGGAGGTTATAAAAGGCTAGAAGGACTTCATTGTAATGCAAGACCTGGAGGTGAGCGATGAAGGCTCACTTGGTCAGGTTGGCCAGGGTTTTGGCTAAGGATAATGAAATTTCATTATGCTTGGGTTTTTCCCTGGATTTGGGGTTTTCTCGGATAAACATGTGTGTTTATGGTTGTTGCTGGTTATTTTAAAATTTATTCCTCTCAGTAATTCTCTGTAATTAATTTGCGTTCTCTGGTAAATTTCTTAACAGTTTGGGCATAAACCCTTGAGGGTAATTTCTCCACATGAAACTGTTTTGGAACTTCATTTTTTGTAGAATCAGATCTGCTTCCTACCCTACTTCTCTAGAATTGCAAATGAAAGGGCCTAACTAATTTTTGACTTTGAACTAGGTTCTTTTCTTGGCTAAGACAAAATTCACTTCATCAGAATTCATTATTTTCCTATAATACTCTAGAGAAAATAACCTTAGGGGAGGTATTTGGGGAGTTTCTATGGGGCTAGCTAACAAGCATATATTCTTATCTCAGTGTGGTTTTGGTAAAGGTACCAGTCTCCCACTTTACTTTGCTTGGACAATTGGAGAACTCTTTTGATATCTTGACTTATTCTAGGTAGAGGACTTCCCGTCAGCATAGTCATGATTGGATGGAAAAAAGAATCAATGAAGTCTGTATAAGTGTATGATGATGAATACTTGTCGAGTAATGGTGTCCAAAATATGATGGGCTGGCCTCTAGTATCAAGCTTCTGGAGGGTGAAAGGAAATCTGTCTGATTGATAATACAAAAACATATGGTAAAGTACAGATGAGTACTTGAACACTCTCTCATTATGCATTTTAGTAAAGTGTTCATGCATCCTTTCACCTATGAAATGGACATAATTGTATATAGTAGAAGGAGGCTTTCCTTGGGTGAAAATGGACATGAAGGCCAAGATAAGCTCATCAACAAATTCATCGGCGGTGAAGGCCAAAATACATGATATCCTAGTCACAATATGCTTGCTCCTTTGAGAGAAAATAGTAGAAACATATGGAGCGACATCTTTAGGAATGTGTTGTTCTTCTACAATGAAAGTTTGGAATAATTGTGCCAACTTTGATGGCCTCAACTTGGTGTACAGGTCTAACAAATACTCAATGGAGAGTGGGGTCAGGTTTGGACCTGGTTAGACTTGCAACATCTCATTGATTGACTCATCTGTGATAGTAAACAAGATTTTATGGTCAGGGGACATTATAGCTCTCTGGCTGGGAATGTAACATGCATGGTACATATGGACAATTTCAAGAAAATATGTACTTGGGGAAACTAGTACTTGGGAAAAAATGAGTCCCAAAGGCCAATGTTATCAAAATGGTTCAGGTATCTATCTTTACTCAAACAATGAATTTTGAGCAGGGCCTCATATGCACTTGTGTCTCTGATTTGAAAATCGTTGTCTGCTAGGGTGAGGTGGTCTAGGTCCAAATGGGGAGCTGTGATAGGCCTGACATCCATGGTGATAGGAGCAGCCATAATTCAGTTCTTGTGGATTTGAATTTGGCTTTCACAGGTTTATTCAGAGGTTTTGACGGAAACTGCAAACTTTCAAAAGGGTTTGGGTAGAAGCTTTTAAATTTAAAGTAATTTTAATTAATTTTACTTAATTAAAAAACTTTACATACTGAACGCTTTCAAATTGGAAAGGATGGCTGGTAACTTTCTTTAAATAACTGGAATTTGGTAAATTAACAACAAATTCAGTGTTCTCGACAATTGCAGGAGTTTGAAGGGCTCTGGTACGGGCTGAGAGGTCGATTGGGGTCTCTGTAGCTTCTTCAAGAGTGAATTTGGAGTTCAATTGGTAAATTTAGCATTCGCATTTGTCGCACTAGTTTGCAGAGGTTCACAGAGAAAATGAACGAAAAAAGGCGAAAAAGGGCTTCATAGGCTTTTTATTGAGCAACGGTCACTTTTTGGTGGGTAATTCTCAAATGAATTGTGGTGGTTTTTCAGGTTTGGTGGGGAGGCAGTTTCCCAAGCCATTGCACCACTTTTGTGGAGGGAGTGGCATTTAGGAGGGGTCACCCAATCTACTCTAGTGCTCGACACGTAGCAGTTGGGTAGTCGGGGAAACCTACCTTATCGGGAGGGTAAAGGTTGGCTGTCGGGTGAAGCTGATATGGCTGTGGACCGCCAGATGAGGGCAATGATGATCGGACGACAGTCGGGCGAGGGAGGTGCGTGGGTGATAAGAGCATAGGCTTTAAACTTTGGCGGTAAGAGATTAATTAAGATTTAATCATGGGTTAAACGATTAGGCGAGGTTTAATGACATGATTAGTTTAGATTTGTCAGGATATGGGGTAAATTATATAGTTTATATTAAAACTAAGGGTTGGGATATTTATATAGGGGATTTATTTAATATACGAGAAAAGGTATATCTGGGATTTATTTAATTAAGTTAAAAATTAATATGAAATGAGTGTGTAGAGTGAACATACCACTAAGCATAATGTAAAATTGATGTATTTTCTTAACATATATTTACACGTAGGATAAAGCACTTTTGTGGGCTTTTTGAGTGAAATAGGATTTACATGGGGTTTATTTACTTTTCCTAGGAAAATGAAGTACAACCTTAGGAAAAGGGGTTTTATTAGGGTAATGAGGGGAAATAAATTTTATGAAGGGGATTCTAACACTTGATGTCCATAAGTCATTAAGCCAAGGGTTCGGTCCCACCAAAAGTCAGAGAAATTCTCTGGGCCTTTTTGACTTGAAGGATTTAAGTAATAGAACTTACTTGTCGATGGGGAAATTAGTAAGTAAAAGGGTGAAAAGAATGAAGGGGAGTTAATTAAATGAACTTGTGAACCATTGTTTTTTGTCTTCTTACATGCCCTTGCACATTAAAACAAATAATAAAGCATGATAAATGTGGTTTTATCCAATGAAATTTACACTTCAGCAAGCTTTCTTCTACTTACCCATTACTTACCCTACCATTTTTCTTCATTTTATTTGGGTGAATATAGACTAGAAAACCATTATCATTCATTTTTCTTTTTAGAAGTAAACTATCTACTTCTAACCTTATATCCTCCAAGGGCTCAGATTAAACTGATGAGCTCCTTTTATTTGCTCTACCTATCTAATGATCTTCCAAGATTAAATTGTTTGGTCAGATTTTATTCTCTAACTATAAACACAAAATTAAAAGCATGAAATGGCCAAGATTAAATAGTTTGACTAAGATGAGTTGTGGTATGTATGACAAGCTGCACACAACCATTATATAAGATAGTAAAGCAGTAAAATAGTAGTGGCATTTAGACTTGCACACTTTCATGATCTGTTTTTGCTTTTGGGGTTCATATTTTTTGATTTTTTGATCTTTTCTTATTCTTTTTGTCCTTTGATGTTTCTTTTAGGACATACACTCTTTACATTTTTAAAATTTTTAATATGGAAAACATTTGCAGAAAGCAAAGGTATGTACAATATTACAAGGCTCAAACTTAGCCAATTCAAAATTATGAATCCTATCACTATAGTACTCTAAAAAGTATCATGTGGATATGAATTGATATTATGTGTTTATAATATGCTTGTGCTTATCCTATGGCAGGTAATGCTGAGGGATACATTAGTTAAATTAAAGCAATGTGATTTGACGCATGCTAGGACAAGAATGGATAGTGGAAAGACACTAGAGGAAAGGTTTCTTGGTAGAGTCGATGTGGTATTTGGATGTGCAGAACTACTATTATGTATCTGTTATATATGTTGTACCTATAATGTTGAGTGCATGTTTCATATGTAGTACTCTGTACATATGGTGTTGTGTGCATGTTGTATATGTGGTACTCCATACATATAGTGTTGTGTGAATGTTGCATATGTGGTATTATGTACATATAGTGTTGTGTGTATGTTGGATATGTAGTATTATGTGTGTGTTGTATGTGTAGTGTTGTGCACATATGGTGTTGTGTGCATGTGGTGTTGTGTACATGTTATGCAGGTGGCGTTGTGTACATGTGGTGTTGTGTACACATTGTGTAAGAAGCATTGTGTACATGTGGGATTGTGTAGATATTGTACACGTTGTGTTATATGCACGTGGTATTATGTTATGTATAGTGTGTAGTAATTGTATCATGACATGTGTATTCTTTGTCTTATACTATATGTACATATATGTATTGTGTTGTACACTGGGTGTAGGTGTATGTATTTTGTTGTGGAGTACACTTGGTGTAGATGTCTGTATTATGTGGTGTTGTATGTCATGTCCAATTGAATGCATGTGATGTACATTGTGTATATTTGTATGTGTTTGAATAAAAAATAAGTACTAGGTGCTTTTCAGGAGTGGTAACTGATCCGATGTGTGTACAGAAAGGACAAGGACAAAAGTAGAAGAAACGGACCAATTGAAGGGTAAGTATCAATATTTTATTTCAGATTTTATTATGCATGTGATCTATGACTCTAATTTATGATGGTTACATGTGATTTAAGATGGCTACATTTTGAGCTAATTGGATGTTATATGTTTATAAAAGATGATTTGATTGAATGGCTAGTTTGACTTGTTGTGGAAGGAAGTAAACAAAATTGAAAGTGTACCAATGAGATATGATGTGAATTTATTCCAATTTATTTTGAATCTAATGGAAACTATGTTCTTGGTATAGGAAAGAATGTAAATTCTCAGTTGGGTGGTTGGAACTAAATGAAAGAATGTTAGGAGAAGCAATGAAAGGAATTGGAACAGGTAGAAATATGTTGGTAGAGCACTTCAAGAGCAGGGCCATTGTTGGACATTAGTATCCAATAGTGTCCATTGATTTTCATGAGTATGATATGACTGATATGATGGTTTTGAGGAAGGGATATGCCTTGGTTTTTGGATCTTCTGATGTAAGGAAACCTTCCTGAGGGAGGGGTTGCTAGAGGGACCGTGTAGTTGAGAAGGGGATTCTCATGGAACTTAGAAGGTGTGTTACTGCATGAAAGGGGGTGACCAAATTTCCCAAGGGACTGTGTAGCAGAGAACGAAAGGTCGAGGAATACATCGATTTTGGTCATTATCATTGCTAGAGGGAATCAAATGCACATTCAGAGTGTGCCCTGAAACAATGACCAAATAATTGTTCAATGAGAGAACAAGTAGCATAAGGATTGCAGCATTGGACATTGGATGCATATTTTGACTTTGGAAGTGGACTATAGATTTCCAGGGAAGGAGGTGAATCATGGTGCTACTTTTGAGGGTGGAGGTGTGAGCCTCTAGATTCCCTTGTTGACTGATGCAAACATCATATCCTTTTATTTGTTGGTTAGAGAAAATGTGCATATGTGTATATTGTTGTAAATATTGTATTGAGTTATGTTATAAAGCTCCATAGATAGTATGTTTATTTGATGGTTGAAGCAAATGTGCATGAGTGTATATGTGGTTGTTATTGTAAATATCATAATGAGTTGTGTTATAAATCTCCAATAAGCAATATGTGTGTTATTTTTTCAACAATTGGTTATTGTAAATACTACAACAAGATGTGTTATAAAGCTCCATACGCAGTACGATTTTGTTAGTTTATAAGTGTCATTGAACACCGAGGATAGTGTTCCCCCAAGGGGGAGCGCTTTGTAACAACCCATGGTTGAATTTCCATGTAAAAAATATAAAACCAAGATAATGGGATATGTATTCCAACAAAATGGTGGTAAAAACATCCTAGGGGGTGTCACTTTTAGTTTATTATGGATAAGGAAATTGGAAAAGGAAAAGATGCATTAATTAGGATTTTATTTATGAAAATAAAGGAAAATAAGAGAAAAGGAAGGTGAAAGGTCACAAATTTGCATGAGGAATAAATTAAAGGAAAAATGAAGGAAAATGAATAAATTAGAGGCCTCAATGATAAAAAGGCTTTTGAGGATCAGTTAATGACTTTTGCCAGTTCATTCTTTGGCACTCTCATTCTATTATCTCTCTCTCATACCCTTGCACACTTAGAGAAACTGTGAAGCATTGTCAGAGCATTCTTGGAGCACTCCTATTTTCATTGGATTTGGAGAAAGAAGGAAAAGGAAAAGCAGGGAAGCAGAAGGGGACAATAGGATCATTAGCTACAACAATATTTCTTTGCATGTATTTAATATTCCTTATTTGGTTATGATATGTCATTGGCATGGAGGGTTGCTTGGTTTGACATTGGTTTTTCCTAGCCTTTCTATTTCATAGGTAGCCATGGTGTTATTGGTTTCCCACTTAATTGTTTTGATTGGTTCTGATGTTCCTTATGGTTGTGGTTTGAGTTACTAGTTCCTGGAGCCTTGATTGGAAAAACACTCGGGAAGCCCTAGAACAACTTGGGTTGAGTTACTAGTCCGAGAAGCCTTAACCAGACAAACACTTTGGATCCATTAGTGGGTTAAGTTACTAGTCCTAGAGCCTTGGTTGGAGAAATTCTCTAGATCCACGTGACAGTTGTGGATCGAGTTACTAGTCTTGGATCCGAGTTGGAATAAATGCTCTAGAGCCTCGGATAGTTTGGCTAGAGACCAATCTAGTTGGCATTAGTGATGTTAGACCATGAGGTGGAATCACTATTTGACTGTTGAGGTGGTTTGTCTTATGGAAGCCATGGATTGGTTTTGGTTGGTTTATTCCATGATATCCCACATTCACGCTTGGAATATGGCACGAGGGTGATTAGCTAAAAGAGACATTTGGTTCAGCCCAATCTATGGTCGGGTGGTACGTGGAAGTCCTTGAGTTCATTGCTAATTTCATATGCTAATAAGATCTATTCTTCTGTCGTGATTCATATATGTATGTTGGCAATATGTTGGTGATATTATGGGTGAGTTTCCATGCTTTACATGTTGGTTAATTTTGATTATATGATGTTCATATGACGTGTATCTTCTATGGATCTTGTCATGGTTTATTTATATATTGATTGGTTAATGAATGCATGGGTTAACAAATTTTATTGCAGCTAAGGTGAGAGCGCATTAGATCTTCTTGATGAATCTTAGATTAGTTTCATACCCCCTTCAAATATGCATTCATGACCTATAGATTACATGTTCACCATGTGTTTGACGAAATGATTGTCATGGTTAGTCTTGGTTAGGTCAAATGCTTGATCAATTTTTGTGTTAGAGGATTTTCCTTTGTGACATGTATTGTTTTTTAAAGTTTCATCAAGTTTTGGGCAATGATTTGGAGTCTAGACCTAAAAAAGTGACACAAATTCCACAGTTGTAGGGACAAAACTGGGAAACTAGGACTATAGTCACTTCCTTGCAGTCTTATGCATGCAACTGGAGGCCTACAGTTGCATGGATGTAGGATTATGCATGTGATTAGGATTTCATGCCAGTGAAAAAGCAATCTAACTTAGGGTTTGGGCACCTGAAGGGGTGGTTTATCTCTTCGGGGTCCTATAGCTCCTTAGGAAGGTCATTAAAGTTTTGGTTTGTCAATTCCACTTCCTTAATTTTACTTAGGAGGTTGAATCATATCATAGTAAATCTTTGTCACATATTTACCCCAATGGACCGATGAACTTGGGTAAGTGTGGGAGTAGGGTGTTACATAGTGTTTGGCATGTGATGACTACCAAGTGTGAAATCTATACACAAGGATAAATTTCTAGATTTGAAACCTCCATTGCTAGAAGTTAAACATGTAGAAACCAAGGCATGAATAGCTAGATGTTGCCAAACCTCAACATATTTGGGTGGCAGGAGAGTAATCTTAGACTTACAACCAAGTGGGTCTCCTAGTCTAGTTTTCATAATAAAGTTATTGTGTCAAGAGGCACTCTCCAACATAGTATGGAAGAGATGTTGTAATTTCCTCATATGTTATGTCATATAAACATTTTGAATAGGTCAAAAATAAAAAATAAAAACAAAAAATTTAAACATAAGCAAGAAAAATATAAATAAAATAAAATAAAATAAATAATTATAATTCAACCATCCTACATCTATCTTAAGTCTAGATTTATCAAGTACGGAGAGGGATCAAATATCTTGAGGTGCAAACATTTCCTCAAGTTTTTCACTCAAGAAAGAGGTTTTCACCTTGAGACATTTGATCCCTATCGATGCTTGATAGATCTAGAGTTATGATGGATCTAGACTAGTTCACATACAACAAAACTGGGTACAAAATTCTTATAACTAGTAAGGAAATGATGAGTAATACATATTGCTTGTGCTTATTAGTTTTTTGTAGTAGTTATATACATTAAGTGTAACATTTTCCCTTTTATTTAATGTTCCTTCTTTATTGTGTATTGTCATTTAGGTGTCCGAGAGATATGTGTTTCCCATTTAGAAAGTATATTTGTTTCTTTAGAGAAGAGGAAGTTACGTATTGGTTTGATTGCATGTAAGCATTTTTCCTATTTAATGTCGTCACCTCATATGAAATGGATAAGTTATGTTTCTTTAAATTAATATAGTTCTATGTTTTTATTAGACCGTATTTTCACATTGCATAGGGATCTTTTATCTTTCCTCGCATCATGCTCCATCTCAGCACACATTATCTTTGAACTTCCATGTAAGGGTATAGTATGGACTCCAAATCCATGCTAATTGATGTATACAAAACAATAAAAGTAATGAAAAATGGTTATTCATATCCTTTGTATTTAACTTCTACACATATAATATACTTGTCTAAAGAGGAAAATTTGTTATTCATATCCTTTTTTGTAAGGTCCCTATGATGTTATGGTTGACTCAAGTTCCTTTTTGGAACTATTGGAAATTGGACACATCTTGAAACATTAATATCTAGTGAAGTTAACTATGATTTTTTTTTATGTTATCCACATTTGGAAGATCGGTGTGGTTTGGGTTCAAATGCTTGACAAGAAGGCATGAAGAGATAATTTCTGAAATACATTATAATTTTTATTTAGCAAGACATAGATATTGACGTAACCCTCATAAATCCCTTTCTATTGTAATTGGAATGCCTATAAGTGAGTATTTGATTCTAATATGAAATTTTGATTTCAAATGTTTTTAATTCTTCCATGCTTTTAGCTTCCAGTAATTGGGATGGGTGTCATTTTTACTTTGGAAATGTAACTGAAGTGTTCTTTATCTCATGGATTTTGGCCCATTGTGGATAAGGAATATCCTAATGCAGAAAATTATCTAGCATTACATTCTCCTCATGGTCTTCATTCACCTGTACTATGTTGGAATTTTCATTGTTTTGATTCCTATTATAATTTATTTGTCTTATTGCTTGTTGGTTATATCGTTTATTAATGTTTATTTAATTGTGTTTATATTTATTATAATTTTAATTATTAGTTATTTTATTTTATTTTAATGGAATTCATTAATGACATGGGAATCATTATAATCGAGTTCTTACACTACATGAACGATGTTCTGAATCTTACATCTTGATCACCTGTATGTAGGACTTGCTTTTTCCTCTATGTCATCTGTTATAAGATCTATAAATAGAATATTATATAGTTAATATAAATTGTATCAATGGAATACTATATTGTTTTTCCATATTTGACAACCTCGCCGTAAAATATAACACCATCCACAAAATCAGTTGCATTGTCTACCACATCAACTACAACACCAACAAATGCATTAATCCCAACACCAGTCCCTTCATCAGTATCAATAGACACCATACTTATCCCATCCTTCTCATGGACAACATTCACTCGCACTTCACACTTGGATGACATGCCCCATGCACAACATACCTCGGCATATGTCTCACAATCTGTAACCACCACCTTTACATGTTGGAGATTGAATGCTTGTGTTGGTAAGTGCCTCTTTGACATGGATTTTGTCCAATATTTATTGATTAAAACGGGATAGTAGATATTTTTATTTTTATTTTATCTTTTGTGGTTGTGCTAGTTTAGTAATAGATTCACCAAGACTTTACAAAGTTATATAATTTAATTAAAGTTATAGAATTTAGAATTTATAAAGTTTTAAGATATAATTCTTTGAAAAATGCTAGCTCAATGGAAGATCGCTTGCTTTACAAGAAGGTGGTCAGTGGTTCAATTCCATCTTTCCCTAATTGAAATAAAAAATATTAAATTAATAAATGGAAGCTATAAAGGAAGCAGCATGAGTTTCTAAATTGGAAGGAGAATGTGGCTCTAAAATGGAAGTAAAATTCGACATTAAATTGGAAGTCATACTTGGAGCTATTACTGACTCTAAATAGGAAGCTAAACTAGTTGCTTGATAAGAAGCAAAATTGGAGGCTAATTAAGAATCAAATCCCAACATTAAAAGGAAGCAAACCCTAGACCTAAAAAATAAGCAAACACGGGTCCTAAACAAGAAAAAAACCTTGCAACTAAAAGGAAGTAGACCATGAGGCTAACAAGGAAGTAACAATGGAAGCAATACTACAACCAAACCAAAAGGAATATTTGAAGTAAAACTTGGCATTACCTAAGAAGAAAAAAAATAAGCAATTTAGGTAGCAGACAAATAAGTAATAATGGAAAAATACTAGCATCCAAACTTGGCATTACTTGAGAAGTAAAAACATAATAAATTTAGGTAGCAAACATAGAGGAAATAATGGAAGCAATATTATAAGCCAAAATTAGTGTTCCCTAAGAAGCAAACAAAGAGTCCACTCAGATAGCAAACCAAGAAGTAATAATGAAAGAAATATTAGAAACAACAAAATACACTATAATTGAAGCCATATTAGAAGCTAAAGAATATTCCATAATGGAAGAAAAGTTAGGTGCAAAAAGCGATGCCATATTGGAAGCAAAACTTGAAGCAACAAATCAAATTATAATGGAAGCATAACTTGGCTTAAATTAGGAATCATTAAAGAAGCTATTTTCGATGCCATATTAGAAGCATAACAGGAAGCATAATTGGGAGAAAATATACAAGTATATATGGATACAACAATGGAACTAAGAATAGAAGAAGCAGTTCTCAACACTAAATCCATAGGTATTTTCAACACTATTACTAGTGATTTTTCCAGGGCTATTTTTTCCTCCTAAGTGAAATGCATTATAGTGCCAGGTTTTGTGCCACCAATTCACCCCAATTCACAAACTTAAATACACTGATTTTCAATGTTATTTCCAATGATAATGACTTGTTTTGTTGTAATGATTACACACTATTACCATGGGTGTACTTATAGGTTTACATTCTTCCATCCAAAATTTCCTTAAGATATCCTTGAGATATTTTGTTTGGGAAAGAAAGATTACATACATAGTTTGATGTACATGTAAGCCAAGAAAGAAGGTCAGTTGAACAAGTAGGGACATTTCAAATTCCTGTTGGATGGTTGTTGCAAACCCATGACTCATTGAGTCAATATTGCTACCAAATATGATATGATCAACATAAACAATACCACCAAAAGTTTATCCCTCTCTACTTTGATATATAAATCGCTAGCTACTGATCCTTTCTTGAACCCTTGATGTTGAAGATATTTTTCAAGATGTTAGTACTAAGCTTGGGGGGCTTGCTTTAACCCAAACATTTCCTTCTTAAGTTTTCATACAATATCCTTTTTGTTACCTAGAATAAATCCTTTAGGTTTCTTAATGTAAACCTTCTCTTTTAGATCCCCATTCAAAAAAGAAAACTTAACATGCATATGATATACATTAAATTTGCAAAAGTTGGCAAATTCTATGAACATTATAATAGCTTCAAGTTGGGCCATTAATGAAAAGGTATGTTAAAAAAATATCCCTTGCTATTTTGCATACTCTTTTCAAATAAGACATTCCTTATTTCTAATCACTTTTCCCTCTTCGTTTAGTTTGTCTTAAATATCAATTTAGTACTTATTATATTTTTATTTTATGGCCTCAAAACCATCTCTCAAGTATGGTTTTTCTCAATTTGGTTAAGTTCTTCATGCATGGAATTAATTCAACATTCATCTTGAATTTATTGATGCACATTTTGAGGTTCAATTGTAGATAATAATGCTAAATGACAAGAGAACCAATGAACTTCCTTGTAGTTTGTACTTCAGCCTCTTTATCACCAATTATTTGACTTTCAGGATGATTTTTCTACACATACCCAAATGGAGTCTTTTCTAAATCATTTTCTTATTTTCCTATTTTATCTTATGCTTCATCTTCTTCTTCGCCTACAATTTATTTGATTTCATTTACCAGAGATTCATCATCAGATCATATTTGTGTTTTGGGGCTTACAAATCCTTCATCTATTGTAACATCTATATATTCAACAATTTTGTGAAGTCTTTTATTGTAACATTTATACCCCTTACTTATGGAATATTATCAAATAAAAATGCCTTCATATACCCTAGGTTCATATTTCTAATTTTATCATCATTTATTTTAATATAAAATTTGCTTCTAAAGATTTTAAAATACTTCACTAATGCAGGTCGGTCATACCATAAATCATATGGTGTTTTGTCACTATTAACCCTTACATGGGCTTTATTTAGTATTTTCATTGTTTTGTGCACTAATTCTCCCAAAAGATACGAGGCACTCTAGATTCATCAAGAATTGCATGAGCCATTTGCTAAACAATTATATTCATTCTTTCAACAACTTCATTTTTCTAAGGAGTTTTAGGCATAAAGAATTTTCTTTTGATTCCATTTTTATCACATAAGTCAAAGAATTCATCTAATATGAATTCATCCCCTCTATCATACCTAAGGCATTTTATTTTTATCCATTTGATTTTCAAACAAAACCTTGAATATCTTAATTTTCTCAAAGTCCTCATATTTAAATTTTAGCAAGCTAACCCAACACATTCTAGTGTAATTATATATCACATAACATAAAATATTTCTCACCTTGAGGATATTTCATTTTCATTGATCCACATAAGTTTGTATGAATCAGTTCAAGGGGTATTTATGAAGAATATTCCTTCACTTTGAATTGAATCCTTGACTGCTTAACGAATTAATTGGATTTGCAGATACTATATTTTGGTGGTATGATATTTTTCATGTCACAAACAAATATCGTCATGCTTAGTTTGACCAATTGATTGAAACAAAGATGTCCTAGCCTCTTGTGCCTTAGCCAAAATTCTTCAGACTTGCTCAAATAACAATGCTCACTATCACCTTCTAAGACATATACATTATCTATAGTTTTCGTTGCTTTGATTAAAATTTTCCCTATGTCCAATTCTTTGACCACACATCCTTTGGACTCAAAGATAAACTCATTTCCTTGGTCACATATTTGGCTGACACTCAACAAATTATGTTTTAAACAATCTACAAATAAGACATTTTAATCTTTGGTTTTACTTCTTAAGACCACAGATCATTTTCCTTTTATAATAGCAAGAGAATTATTACCAAAAGAAATAATTCCTTTCTTGACTTCATTAAAGGAAACAAATATATTTATATCACCTGTTATATGTCTCAAGCATCCACTATTAACATGCCATAGGTTTTCTTGATCCTTGGTAATAGTGCTAAACCAATTTTTCTCTGAAAATGGAGTCTTATTTTTCCACACTTTGGGAGTTTTTTTCTTTGATTCATGCTGATAAGAAGATGCCAATATTCTCATGCATTCACTTTCCTCATGTCCTAATTTATTTCATATAGATCATTTAATTTCAACCATAAGATGAGAGAAAGCATTATTAGGGGAATTCCTAGCCTCCATTTACTTATTTAGATTATACTTATCTCTTGATTTTCTAGTCTTGATAGTTTTGTATGATACACAGTGAATAGAATTGTGACCAAAATTATGATAAGAAAAGTAGTGACCATAGAATAAATATGATTACCTAGGAGTAAATAAATTCCTTCTCTTGACTGTAGAAATTTTACCTTCCCAATCTTGGTTTCCTCCATTGTTTTAAGTTTTTGTGGCTTGATTCCTGCTTTCGTTGAGCCTTGTTGCTTTGACCATTTAATCCATTTGTAGTATTGACATAACTTATTATAACTACATTTTTTGAAATTATAGAATCTGAATCTTTGAAATTTTGATTCTGATCTATATTGTATCCAAGACCTGTATTGATTAATGGCAAATTTTGATCATTAACATTTTTCTCCAATGACTCAGATCCCTTTGCAAACTTGAGATTTAGGTTTAGATGAGACTTTGTTTACTTAATTTCTTCCCTTAGTATTGAAATTTATGATTCCAAGTTCAATCAGTCCCTCTCCTTCTCTTTCTCTTGTTTCCTTTGTACTTCCTACACTTTGTTAGCTTCTTCTAAATGACCCTTTAACTGGGTCATTTCTTCAACAAAAATACTCGCTTTTTCTTTATACACTTTGTTTATATTTCTTATATTGTCAATTTTTTCAATGCATCCATCAAATCATTTGAATCACAATTATTGGATTCACTTGCTAATTTAACCTCAAGAGTCATGAGGAGTTTATAATTAGGGTTAGATTTAGATTCATTATCTACCTCATCATTGGGTGAACATTCATTATCTTCATGGTAAAAACTCTTCTTTTTAGAAAAATTCCTTTTTGCATTTTTCTTAGAGGTTTTGTTTCCCTTTTCAACATAATTTTTGTATGCACATTTAGTAGCATAGCGGCAAATCCTTCCACAATTAAAACACTTAAATGGGGGCTCACCTCTAAATTGTCTAGTTCTCGTGTGTAGCTTTATGATGGATTTTTCCTCCTCTTCATTTGAGATATAGTTGGTGTTTCAAATTCCAATTTTGTTTTCTTCACTTATAGATTTGAAGGAAACTTATCTAGCCTTTAATTGGTCCCGTTTTGTCCTCATTGTGTAGGCTATCATATACCATGGAACCTTTCTTGGGATAAGAACTCAAGTCTTTTTCATCAATTATTAAAACTTTACCATTGAACTTGGGGGTTAGTGACCTTAATATCTTCTTAACAATCACAGAATCTTTAAACTTATCACCAAGACCCTTCATAGTATTTACTAATTTATATAATCTGAGGAAAAATTGGCAACACTTTCATTTTCATGCATCTTAAGAGTTTCATATTGAATTCTATATGATGGTAACTTTGCACATTTTACCTTTGTATCCCCTTCATAGGTGTTTACCAATTTTCCCCACATTTCATTTATGGTTTTGTACCACATTACCTTCCCAAATTTTGATTCTACAAGACCTCCCATAATAAAATTATCTGCATTGGCATTGTTTTCATATTTCTTATTTCCTTCTTCATCTGTTAGGGTGGTTGTAGGGTATTGGTACTCACTTTCTACTAATTGTTGGATTTGGACCCTAATTATCTTCCTGATTTAGAGGTCTTGTTTCATCCACATTTGGATGCCAATCCCTGATAGGGGTGTGGGGGGGGGGGGGGGGGGGGGGCTTTCTCCCCCACTAATGTAGCTCCCCCCCCCAGCGGGGGTTTGGGGGCAGTGTGCCTGAAACTAAAAATAGATGAAAATTTACCTTGTAAAATATTGTAATTTCATAGTCAATCTGGGTATAGAAGTTATGTCTAATTTAGGGGTTTTTCTATAGAATGAAACCCATCAGTTTATATGACGAAATTATATTGCATATGTGGATTATTACTCTAAGTGAGAAAGAGAGAGGAGAGTGCATGAGACCAAAGAGGAAATTACAACGGATTTCATTGTAGGTTGTATCTCTTCATTTTGTTGGATAATATAAAAGGAAGGACTGGTTGTTTCTTCGTGGACGTAGCCCAAATTGGGTGAACCATGTATATCTATGTCTCTCTTATTCTATGCATTTATGTATTTATGTTTCTACAATATTTTGTGTATTTCATTTTTCCGTTAATTAATTTCTAACAACTTGTATTAGAGAATAAGGTTTATTTGGATGATAAAATAACAGGTGAGAAGGATTCCTAGTTTGAGTGAGAGCAATGGAAAATGATGGTAGGTTTAGGGTTGAGAAATTTAATGGCCAAAACTACTAGTTGTGGAAGATGAAAATGGAAGATTATCTGTATCAAAAATATTTGTACCTACCACTGAGTGGAAAAACGAAGAAGTTGATGAGTATGTAGACGAAGAATGGGATATTCTTGACAGAAAAGCACTAGGAACAATATGGTTGTGCCTGGTGGCATTAGTATCCTTCAATATTTCGAAGGAAACAATAATGGAAGATATAATGAGGGCCTTGGCGAAACTATATGAAAAACCCTCAACCTCAAATAAGGGATTTCTTATGAAGCATTTGTTTAATATGAATATGTTAGAAGGTGGATCTATTATTGATCATGTAAATGAGTTTAATATGGTTACCAGTCTATTAAGTTTTGTAGAGGTAAATTTTGATGATGAAGTTCTAGATCTATCGTTCATGTGCTCATTACCAAAAAATTGGAATGGTTTAGTTATGGTCATTAGTAACTCTGTCTCTGGATCTAGTACTTTAAAGTTTGATGATGTTGTTGGTGCCATCCTTGGCAAAACTATATGAAAAACCCTCAACCTCAAATAAGGGATTTCTTATAAAGCATTTGTTCAATATGAATATGTCAGAAGGTGGATCTATTATTGATCATGTAAATGAGTTTAATATGGTTACCAGTTTGTTAAGTTTTGTAGGGGTAAATTTTGATGATTAAGTTCTAGATCTATCGTTCATGTGCTCATTACCAAAAAATTGGAATGGTTTAGTGATGGTCATTAGTAACTATGTCTCTAGATCTAGTACTTTAAAGTTTGATGATATTGCTGGTGCCATCCTTGGTGAAACTATATGAAAAACCCTCAACCTCAAATAAGGGATTTCTTATGAAGCATTTGTTTAATATGAATATGTCAGAAGGTGGATCTATTATTGATCATGTAAATGAGTTTAATATGGTTACCAGTTTGTTAAGTTTTGTAGGGGTAAATTTTGATGATGAAGTTCTAGATCTATTGTTCATGTGCTCATTACTAAAAAATTGGAATGGTTTAGTTATGGTCATTAGTAACTTTGTCTCTGGATCTAGTACTTTAAAGTTTGATGATGTTGTTGGTGCCATCCTTGGCGAAACTATATGAAAAACCCTCAACCTCAAATAAGGGATTTCTTATGAAGCATTTGTTTAATATGAATATGTCAGAAGGTGGATATATTATTGATCATGTAAATGCATTTAATATGGTTACCAGTCTGTTAAGTTTTGTAGGGGTAAATTTTGATGATGAAGTTCTAGATCTATCATTCATGTGCTCATTACCAAAAAAATGGAATGGTTTAGTTATGGTCATTAGTAACTCTGTCTCTGGATCTAGTAATTTAAAGTTTGATGATGTTGTTGGTGCCATCCTTGGCGAAACTATATGAAAAACCCTCAACCTCAAATAAGGGATTTCTTATGAAGCATTTGTTTAATATGAATATGTCAGAATGTGGATCTATTATTGATCATGTAAATGAGTTTAATATTATTACCAGTCTGTTAAGTTTTGTAGGGGTAAATTTTGATGATGAAGTTCTAGATCTATCGTTCATGTGCTCATTACCAAAAAAATGGAATGGTTTAGTGATGGTCATTAGTAACTCTGTCTCTGGATCTAGTACTTTAAAGTTTGATAATTTTGTTGGTGCCATCCTTGGCGAAACTATATGAAAAACCCTCAACCTCAAATAAGGGATTTCTTATGAAGCATTTGTTTAATATGAATATGTCAGAAGGTGGATCTATTATTGATCATGTAAATGAGTTTAATATGGTTACCAGTCTGTTAAGTTTTGTAGGGGTAAATTTTGATGATGAAGTTCTAGATCTATCGTTCATGTGCTCATTACCAAAAAAATGGAATGGTTTAGTTATGGTCATTAGTAACTCTGTCTCTGGATCTAGTACTTTAAAGTTTGATGATGTTGTTGGTGCCATCCTTGGCAAAACTATATGAAAAACCCTCAACCTAAAATAAGGGATTTCTTATGAGGCATTTGTTTAATACGAATATGTCAGAAGGTGGATCTATTATTGATCATGTAAATGAGTTTAATATGGTTACCAGTCTGTTAAGTTTTGTAGGGGTAAATTTTGATGATGAAGTTCTAGATCTATCGTTCATGTGCTTATTACCAAAAAATTGGAATTGTTTAGTTATGGTCATTAGTAACTCTGTCTTTGGATCTAGTACTTTAAAGTTTCATGATGTTATTGGTGCCACCCTTGGCGATTAAATGCGATGGAAAAGCTCCGGCGAGACATTAGGTAATGCTTTGACTGCAGAGACTAGGGAAAGAAAAATGGAAAGAGGAAGGAGTTAGGAAATTGCAGTAAGTCTAGAAAAGGTGGATCCAAATCCATATCAGAGATAGTTTGCTGGAAATGTGGGAAGAAATGACACGTGAGAAAGACAACAAATATCAAAAGGGAAAAGAAGGAGATGGACAACAAGAGAACAATCATGCAGAAAATGTGAGATGTGATGTGTTGCAACATGCTTTGATTATTTCATTAGAGAATATTATTGATGCTTAGGTGGTAGATTCAAGGGCCTCATTCCATGCCACACCTGATAGGAAACATTCACTACAAGAAGAAAGGTCATTGGTGAGGGTCATGCTTGTGACAGACCTTTAAGGTCAGACACCAATCTTGCATATGGTGACGGTCCTTAAAAAACATTGTTGTAATTGTATATAGTGATGGTCCTTTAAGGTTTATCACTAAAGCCATTTTTAATGACACTTTTGGTGAGGTTTATTTAAGGCTGATGCAACCAAATGGTTGCTACACCCTAAACACCTTATCGGGACTATTTCACTCTTATAAGCCTTTTTTAAACTTTATGCTCGCACATATATTAGAAGTGTTAAACATTGAGTTTAAGCCTTTAGAAGTGGTAAATCTATGCTTTAGCTTTAAAAACACGGGACCATACCTTTTTACTGCAATACATAGAAACACAGGAAATACACGGGAAACCCCACTCCACTACACTAAGCCGGACTTCAAATTCTATTCACCCATATTTATTATTTCGTCGGGTCCGCTCCTTGCTCCAATCCTTTCTGTTGCTCTGATCGTCCTGACCATCGATTGTCGAAACCTTTGATCAGCTTATTGACTCTTCAAATTACCGACCTATCACGATATCGCTTAATCGCATCTCGGCATTCCACTATCCACCAACACTTGACCTCTCTGAATGTGATCAACGATCACATATCCACCGTTGATCCTGGCTTCCGATCCAACGGTCCTCACTTCATCGGCTATCATGATCACAACGTTTTAAGGCCTGATTCTAATATCACAACTTCCACTGATGCGATATATTGATGATCGCATATCATGATCTTCCAAGCCTTGAGGTCCACCCCTTTATGAAACAAAGTGCTGATGCGATATTAATGTTCTATCCTCTGCTTTGATCTGGTCCGTTGATCTTCCAGGTCCAATGGCCACTCTGCATTCATTCTTACAGTCTTGATTCCATCTCTTTATTTGATTTCCTTCGTTCCTAATGAATTATGCATTAAAACCATAATTCCACCTCATTCTGTCTAAGTACACACAACTCTACATATATAATAGTTAACTTGTTTATCAATGGATCACCATCGATCCTTAAGTGATCATGATCGATGGTAGATCAATGTTCCTGTAAATGGGATTTTAAGTGGTTAACACATATACACATAGAATAGATTAAAAAAGACTAAATATACAACATGACTGGAAATTGCATAATGCATAGTTCCTCTGTCTCTCTCTCCTCTCTGTGTTCGCCAAATTCCGCCTGAATGCATATGTCAAACATAATTACAAATACAAATATAATTATCATTTCATAAGGAGCCATAATCTCCCACACACAGAATCAACTCTCTGTACGTCATATAAAACATACAAATATGTAATTACATCTTTGAGGCTCTATAACCCTCTCTGGCCTAATTCTCTATTCAGAGCCTCTGTTTCCTCTAATCTTCCTATAGGCTTACAATTCCTGGCTTGATTCTCTAATTAGAGCCTCTGTTTCATCTAATCTACCCATAGGCTTACAATTCCATTGTGAGTCGTCTCGAATCCTCTCCTCTCTCCCTTTAGAAAAGAAAGGGAAATACATATATGTCCTATATAACAATCTCCTTCACAATTGAAGGGATAGACTACATATTTAGAAATCAAATCCTATCCTAATCTAAACAATTCTAACTACTTGGCTTGATCTCCATGCAGGGAGGATCACTTGCCACTTATTCCCAATTATGTTCATAATAGGCAACAATTAACTACTTACATACTTTGAAATTAATAAAATTAAACAACCAATTCTTCCTGCAAAATTTCATTAGCCACAACATGTCAACGCACCATCACATTATTGGCTAGGCCTAGATGCTCTTGCATCAGACTCCCAATGTTAAAAATAATCATGATCTCCTGATCGTGTGCTTCTGATCTGTGTCCTCCTGGATCCCATACTTTGTTCGATAGTCTATCCTTGGTTACTATTGTTGGTTTTTGTTCTCCCGGTCTCCATATTTTATGTTGTATTACCCCACTAGCTATGTTCTCACTGTCTTCTACTGCCTTTTTCATGTATCTTACTGCTTTTTTCTCATCATCACAATTTATGTCAGGCTTCCACACTTTAATTTGCAGTCTACCATTACCTTCACCTGTATCATTCTTTCCAGCCAATCCTCCTTCCTTCTTTTGTCCTCTATGTATTCTATTGGAATGTTTTTTTATAAGTTTCCACAACTCATCAATTCCTTTGTCCACTTCACTTCACAAATGATGAATACTATCCTCCTACAACTGGATGTCTTCTTGCATAAGAACATCATAATCCCTGTGCAAATATTGTTCCATATGCATTTCTAAAATGTACAAATGCCTTCTCCATTGATCCCCTGCATTAGTTTCAGTTCCTTATTCTAGTTTCTCATTCATTTCTTTACCTCTTCTTACTTCAAATTCCAATATACCTACAATTCCACAAATTTCTTGAAAACTAAGAGTTCCTTCTGCTTTCTTAGGTACTTGGAATACCACTTCTTCCAGTAACTTAATTTCTACACCCTTAAGGATCATGGCATCATATTTGTCTGCTTCTGAAATGTCATCTTTAGCCTCTTCTTCATCAATAACTCCCTGTTGCACAATAGTAATCCTGTTACTATTATCTCGTGAACTCATCTCTAGTTCAACAGTTCCATACCGTAATTTCAACATCATTCCATGTTTTTGAGACATTCTTATCTGACCCTTCCTTACTCCAATCCGATCTTTAGAATCAACTCCTTGTTTCAAATGGAATTCACATTGCCTTGTTTCTGCATATAAATATTCACCAGAATCAATCAATTAAGTATACACAAATGCGTTACCCTGTTTCCTCATTATGCCAATATTTCAGACAACTTATTTTCCATATAGTCCTTCTTTACTCTGGTTTTCTTCAAGGTCAATAATCTTCAATAACTGTTTAATATCTACAAAGTCTTCTGTATCAAACTTTAGTAGTTGTTCTCCTTTGGCTTCAGTCCTCAATAGTTGTCTAATATCTGTATAATTTACTACAGCTATGCTTAACAACTACTCTTCCCTTTGCATCACAATATTATGTGAATTTCCTTCCTCTCGCTTTTGAAAAATCATATCTTTGCTTTTCATTTCCCTTATGACAACATTAAACAATTGCCTTACTTCAGTGTATCCTACATTTACACACAAAATATTAGTTTAAAAAACTATGAAACACCAAGGTTTCCTCAAATAATTTCATTGAGAATTCTTCCAATTGACTTCCGCTTCCTGAATACACCATAAGACTCTCCACTTGGTTTGTATTAGCTTCATCAGTTTTCCTGAGAAAAACCTTTGTTCTGTGTTCATATGAATGTGTCTCTTCCTTTCCAAACATTTCTGGATTTCAGCAGATCCTCCTTGTTGTGAATCCATTTCTTTGAGTCTCTCCTTCTCTAGCAAATCAATATGAATTTGTTCAAGTTCCCTGAACTCACTTATCAGCTTGTCATTCCACCTCTGTTGCAATAGCTTCCACTTGACCCATTTCTTTATTCTCCATATGTATCTTTGGTCTTCATTTATCTTCCCTTGTACTGCCAGACTAATCTCTGGTTCTTCATTCTGCTGCCAGTTGCTATACTTTTGCAATCTAATGCCTTCCTCAAAGTCATTCTCATGTTGTTGATCATCTCTTTTAAATTAATGGTTCCTTCCATATTTAGCTTGTTGGATTAATACTTCTACCTCCTTCATGTCTCTGAGGACATAAGTTCCTTATTGTTCCTGATCTTCCATTTCACCTCCAAATAATCTCTGCTCGATTTCCTTGATTTCAAAATCATATTTGTTTATGTTGTCTTCTGTACCTACAATCACATAATTAGTTGCAAAGTCTAAACATTTACTTAACTCTATAAATTTTAGATACATTTCATCCTTATCATGCATAGTAACCACAAACTCTTCTTTAACAAGTTCTAAGAGCTTCATTTCTCCTTTAGGTTCCTTGAGCAATCTTTCCAAGAATTCTATTTCCATGTGAAATCTCTCCGACAGTTCATCACAACTTCTATCCTCAGCTCCATCCTTTTTCTGGTAATCTTCCTGGATTATCATGTTTCCTGCACTATCATACTGCAAATTTCTTTCATCAATTTCATTAAAAAAATCCATTTGTTTACCTTCTTTTAATACCGCTATGGCATTTCCATTAGACTTCTGATCCCTATCAAATTCATATGACTATCTTACACCAAACAAAAATTCATCTATGAACTCTTTCTGTTGTAATAAATAAACACCTTCTTTCTCTAAAAGGCATTCTCCATCATAATTCACCTCAAGAGCTTCATTCCTATTTGTGACAGTTTCACCAGACTATCCATCATCCTCTACATATCCTGCAAACATACACAAACTATGAAAATTAAAATCACAAGGATTCATTGCCTCATCTGCTTCCCTTGTCAACATATCTTTGAATTGTTCTGAACTACACCAATAGTCCATGAGATCTTCAGCTGAAACTCCCTCTTAGAACACTTGGAACTCGCTAATACTCCCTAACACACACTCTTATCTATTCATTTCCATGCATTTTGAGCTAGTCCTCCCTTGTGTTTCCATGGCACTTCCCTAACACTCTTTGATACCTTGCACCCTTAGCATGTCACCCTGACACTCTAGCATTCCTTAGCACTACCTAACATACCTTGTCACTCACTCCTTAACACACCTAGAACTCACTAACACCCCCTGTCCATACTCTTATTAATTCATTTTGATGCATTTAAACCTAGAACTCCCTTGTGTTTCAGTGGAGCTCCCTAACACTCCCTGACATGCATTGGCACACCTTAGGACTTGACACATCTTGGCATATCATCCCCTTGAACTCTAGCATGCCTTAGCACTGCAAAGAATATATTGTCACTCCCTTAACACACCTAGTACTCACTGACACTTTCTATCACAAAATATTATTCATTCATTTCCATGCATTATTTTGACCTAGTGGTCCCTTGTGTTTCCATGGCACTTTATAACACTTCCTAGCACGCATTGGCACACCTTGGCACTTGGAACATCTTGGTCGGATGCTGCCCTCACATTCTAGCATGACTTAACACTTTCTAGTATACCATGTCACTCCCTCCTTAACACACATGGAACTCTCTGCACTCCCTATCACACACTCTTATTCATTCATTTCCATGCATTTTGGCCTAGTATTCACTTGTGTTTCCCTAACACTCATTAACAATCAGCATGCATGGGAACACCTTGGAACTTGGTACATCTTGGCATGCGTCCCTAGCACTATAGCATGCCTTGGAACTACCTAGCATACCTTGTCACTCCCTCCTTATCACACTTGGAACTCACTAACACTACCTATCACTCACTCTTATTCATTCATTTCCATGGAATGGAAACTAGTCCTCCCTTGTGTTTCCTAACACTCCCTAACACTTCCTAGCATGTATTGGTGCCACACCCTAACACTAGGCACATATTGGCATGCCTTAGAACTTGGCATGACTTGGCATGCCTAACATGCCTTGGAACTATCTAGCATGTGTTAGCACTTCTTGAAATTTCCTGACACATGTTGGGACTCCCTAGTTGTCATGCATGTATAGATAGCGTTACCTTTTTTGTGACTTGGGAAACCAACCAAGTCATTGAAAACATAATGTTATGCCTAGCCCTAACACTCCCTAATACTCATTGGCATGCATTCACACTATCTGGCATGTGTTAGCATGCCTTTTCATTCCTTAGCATGCCCTGACACTCCTTAATTATCATGCCCTCACAACTACCCTTACATTTTTTGCAACATGGGAACCCAACCAAATCTTGCCTCAACTATAACAACAACTTGACTATATTAACATATTGACCAAGTTAAAATTACTACAACTAGACTATGCGATGTTCACCTAAGAACTTCCTATAACTCATATTAGGCTACTCATGTTGAATATCAACTCATACAACTTAACAAGTTACAAACACAAGGTTCACATCCAATTGTGGTCATAAAACAATTACGCAACAAAGTTTACATCTTAACATGCCATAACAACTAGCACACCTAACAATCCCTTGGCACTATGTAGCACATGTTTCCACCCCCTGCATTTCTTGACATGATTTTGCACTCTTGAGCACATCCTAGGACTCCCTGACACTTAGCACACCTCATACTAACTAACACTCTCTGTCACACTCTTACTCATTCATTTCCATGCATTTGAAACTAGTGCTCCCTTGTGTTTCCTTAGAACTTGGCCCTAACACTCCCTATCATGTGTTGGCGCCACACCCTAGTGCTTGGAACTTCTTGGAATGTCTTGGAATGCCTAAAATGCCTTGGAACTATCTATCATGTGTTAGTACTTCCTGGGATTCCCTAGAATAGATTGGCACTCCCTAGTTATCATTCCCTCATAGATAGCCTTACCTTTTTTGCGACTTGGGAACCCAACCAAGTCATTGATAAAATATTGTTGTGCCCAACCCAAATTCTCCCTTTGTCCTAAACTAATTTGTACATTCCTTATCACAACCATAGGGTTGCCTCATGCAAGTCTTATTTTGAATTTCTCATAACACACTTCATCCTTGGGACACCTGGAATTCGTTGACATTCCTTCGAACACACTCTTATTCATTCATTTCCAAGCATTTTGACCTAGTTCTCCATTGTGATGCCTTGGAACTCGACAACATACCTTTTCACTCACTCCTTAGCACACATGGAACTCATTGAAATTTCATTTCCGTGCATTTGAAATGAGTGCTCCCTTGTATTTCCCTATCACTTGGCCCTCACATTCCCTAGCATGCATTAATGCCATAGCTTGGCACCTGACACATCCCGGTATTCCTATCATGCCATGGAACTATCTAGAATGTGTTAGTACTTCCTGACATTCCCTGTCACACCTTGGTACTCCCTAGCTATCATGCCCTCGTAGATAGCCTTACTTTTTTTGTGACTTGGCAACCCAACCATGTCATTGGAAAAACAATGTTGTGCCCAACCCAAAGACTCCCTTTGTTTGAAGCAGATTTGTCTAGACCATTATTGTAACCATAGGCTTGCCTCCTACAAGTCTTATTTTGACCTTCTCCTAACACACTTTATCCTTGATACCCCCGGAATTCATTGACACTCCTTGACACACACTCTTATTTGTTCATTACGATGCATTTTGACCTCATTCTCCCTTGCAATGTTATGGCACTCCCTAACACTCCTCAACGTGCATTGATACTATCTGACATGTGTTAACACACCTTTTCAATCCTTGGCATGCCCTGGCATTTCTTATCTATCATGCCTTGACAACTACCCTTACGTTTTTTGGGACTTAGTGCTGCCTAGCATACCATGTCACTCTCTCGTTAGCACACCTCGAACTCACTGACACTCCCAGTTACACACTCTTATTCATTCATTTCCATGCATTTTTACGTAGTGATCCCTTCTGTTTCTATGTCACTCCCTAACACTCTTTAGCATGCATTGGCACACCTTATCACTTGACACATCTTGTTATGCTTCCCTAGCAACTCTGGCATGCACAGAATAACTTGTCACTCCCTCCTTAGCACACCTAGAACTTGCTAACACTTCACTTCCATGCATTTGAAACTAGTGCTCCATTGTGTTTCCTTGTTACTTGGCCCTCACGCTCCCTAGCATGCGTTTGCGCCGCACCATGGCACCAAGCACATCTTGGCATGCCTTGGAACTTGGCTTGTCTTGGCATGCCCATCATGCCTTTGAACTATCTAGCATGTGTTAGTACTTCTTGATAATCCTTGGCACACCTTGGCACTCCTTAGATGGCATGCCCTCATAGATAGCCTTATTTTTTTTGCGACTTAGGAACCCAACCAAGTCATTGGAAAAATGTTTTTATGCCCAACCCAAAGTCTCCATTTATTTGAAATTTCTTTGCCTATCCCCTTATTGAAACCTTATGCTTGCCTCCTAAAAGTGCTATTCTGACCTTCTCCTAATGCACTTTATCTTTGAGACACCTATAATTCTTTGACACTCCTTAGCACACACTCTTATTCATTCATTTCCATTTATTTTGACCTAGTTCTCCCTTGTGATGTCCTAGCACTCCTTAACAATCCTCCTCATGCATTGACACTGTCTGGCATGTGTTAGCATGTATTTTACAATACATGGTCCTCCTTTGTTGACAATTTGGGCCCGTTGTCTCAAGATATCTTATATTCTTTGTAAATAGGAGATAAACAAGTTGTTCTAGATATTTCAAAATGGAGCACTCTCCACCTATGTTCCTCTCCTTTATGCCACATGTGATGTGAATGTCAATTGTAATTTTCTTGACTTAAGCATTCTTTTTTTGTAGATGTGACCATTGACTATGCCATCAAAACCCTCCAAAACATTTTTAAATGACGGGATTTATTCATCATGCATGAAGCTATAGTGGAATGTGACAACTCATCCAAGATACCTCCAAATATTTGATTTGTGCCTTGGGGAATGTCAAAGATACCCTCAATAGAAAACATGCATACAAATTTTTAGCCAAGTGCCCCAAATGTTAGATGTTTCCACTTGTGCAATTGTGTTTCCAAATATGTGAACTCAACAATGAAACACACCTTAAAATACGTAAATGTCTCTCAACATGTGAAAGAAGTAAAGCCTTACCCAAGTCTTCCCCTATTGGAAATTCAGAATTTTTGTCACAAGATATCTCATCTTCTTTGGAAAGAGGACATAAACAATATTTTTTATGCTTCTAAATGGAGTACTCTTCACCTATGTCCTTCTCCTTTACACCATGTGATACAAATGCCAACTTTCTTATTCTTGGCTATGGTGTTCTTGTTTTATACATGTGATCCTCGACTATGCCATGAAATCCTCCAAAATATTCTTAAAGAATGGTAGCTACTCTTCATGCATGAATCTAATGGAATGTGACAAGTTATCCGAAATTCATCCAAATATGTAATTTGTTCCTTGTGAAATGTGAAAGGTACGCTCGGTGGGAAAAAAATGCATAAAGATTTGTGACAAAGTGCCCTGAATGTGAGATGTTTCCACTTGTAAATTGTTCCTCTTTTTCATGATGAAACCAACACCCTAGTTGTGAAAGGGTCATAAAGTGTCACTTTATGTCAACTCAAGGTTGTTTCCATTATCACCTCAGTAATGAATCCTCACTTTGGATTAATTATTGAATCCTAGGGGTGTCACAAAGGACAAAATTATGGGGTCTTTTATGTGACTAGATCACTAGCATTGAAAATCATCTTTAGATTGGATGGTTTAACATCTTGATGATCCATTTCCTATTGACCACAACTTTTGTATTCATTATTTCTTTCATCGCAACACCTCTAGTAGATATTTATGGTGTTCATGAGCCTATTTCTAGTTGTGATAAGGGGATTAGGGGCTCCCTTATCACAACCCATAACCCCTAATGTGTTTAATCCCTTAACCAAGGGGCCCCAAGGGTGTAGTTGTAGGGGCATTGGTACCAAATTTTGGGGTTCATAACATTAAAAAACGTGGAATGGCATGACCAAAAAGGTTGTGGGGTGGTATATTATTGTGTATTGAACGGGGAAAGGGGACACAAGGGTAGCATGGATGGTATAAGTCGGAGGTAAAATCATGGTTTACTGAGATCTATAATCCTAGCATTAGAGAATGAGAAGGGGACTTAGGACTAATTTTCATAGGGTATATGGGACTTAGAGGGAAGGTAGTGAGAGAAATTAATAGGGTAACTCCAAATATTGGTGGTAAGGGGATTAGAGTCTAATTATCACAAACCATAAGCCCTTAACCCATAACCACTAAATTCTCTATCCCCTTAACCCTTACACTCACAACTCATAACCCATAAACCCCTTGACTCGTTAAATCTTAAGACACTAACCGCTAACCTATAATCCATGAACCATCTCCTAAGCCATAACTTCTTATCCTCTTAACTTGTGACCCTTAACCCCTAACCTTTCACCACCTAAACACCTTAACTTATAACCCCTTAACCACTAACACCTAACTCCCCTAAATCTTAAGTCCTTAACCGCTAAACTAAATTGTGTCAATGTATAATAATATACATAAGAGAAAATAAAATGATATTATCCACATCAATGCTTGAAATAGCCTCAAATTAACCATGAGTGGTGAGCCAGGGGTGAATATGGGGCACTATTAAATTTACATGATTTTTAAATTCCTCTTACATTGTGAGGTTGTCTCTAATAGGGTTGAAGCATCATCACAAGGAAGCATGACATATTTTTGTGTGGGAGCGATTAAATTTGTAACACATTTCAAGTGATTTACACTTCCAATTTAAATAGCATCATTATCTATTTGTGTTAGTTTTTTAGAGAGGTTATTTACATAAAATAAATTCAATGTACTTAGATTTCATCTTTTTAGGGCCTCGACACTAACATGGATTTGTACCAAGAACACTTCATGCAAATGAAAGGGGGCCTTTTTGTTTAACCACATATGCACAAGAGCATTGGATGTTTCACTTCAGATCCCCCTTGGTGTGTTCAAAGTGGTTTTACATTGGAAATCACTAACACTCCCTATCACACACTCTTATTCATTCATTTATGTGCAATTGAAACTAGTGCTCCCTTGTTTTTCCATGACACTCCCTAACACTCCCTAGCATGCATTGGTGTGACACCCTAGCACTTGGCACATCTTGGAATGCCTTAGTACTTGGAATGTCTTGGCATGCCTAACATGCCTTGGAACTTCCTAGCATTTGTTAGCACTTCTTGGCATTCTCTAGCACACCTGGGCACTCCCCAATTGTCATGCCCTTATATATAGCCCTACTTTTTTTGCAACTTGGGAACCCAACCAAGACATTGAAAAAATAGCGTTGTACCTAGCCCAAATTATCCCTTTGTCTAACGTTTATTTTGTCTATCCCCTTATTGCAATTGTAGGCTTGCCTCATACAAGTCCTATTCTAAAATTATCCCAACACACTTCGTCCTTGGGACACCTGGAATTCATTGACACTCCCTTACACACAATCTTATTCATTCATTTCCATGAATTTGACCTAGTTCTCCCTTGTGGTGCCCCGACACTCCCCAACACTCCTCGACATGAATTGACACTATCTAGAATTTGTTAACGCACCTTTTCATTCGTTGGCATGCCCTAACACTACTTAGTTATCATGCCATCACAACTAGCCTTACTTTTTTGCAACTTGGGAACCCAACGTTGGCCTACCTCGACTACAACATCTTGACCAAGTTATAGATACTACAACTAGACTATTCCTTGTTCACATAAGAACTTCCTATAACTCATAATAGGCTACTCATGTCGAATCTCAAATCATACAACTTAACAAGTTAACGAAGAGAAGGCTCACATCCAACCAAGGTTGTAAAACAACTAAACAACATAGTTTACATCTTGACATTCCATAACACCTAGAACATCTAACAATCACTTGGCACTATGTGGCACATGTTAGCATCACCTACATTACCTAGCATGCTTTGGCACTCCCTAGCACATCCTATCACTCCTTGACACCTAGCACACCTAGAACTGGTTGACACTCCCCAACACACTCTTATTCATTCATTTCCATGCATTTGAAACTAATGCTCCCTTATGTTTCCCTAGCACTTCACTCTAACAACCTAAAATGCATTGCTGTCACACCCTGGCACTTGGCACATCTTGGCATGCCTTAGCACTTGGCATGTATTGGCATTCCCAACATGCCTTTGAATTGTCTAGCATGTGTTAGTACTTCCTGGAATTCCCTGGAACACCTTGGCACTCCCTAGTTGTCATGCCCTCATAGATAACATTTGTTTTTGAATTGGGAACTCAATCGAGTCATTGAAAAATAATGTTGTGTCCAACCCAAAGTATCCATTTCTATAAAACTACTTTGTCCATGCCTTATCACAACCATAATATTGCCTCTTGCAAGTTCTATTATGAACTTCTCCTAAAACACTTCATCCTTCAGATGCCTAGATTTCACTGACGGTCCTTTGTAGACACTTATTCGTTCATTTCCAAGAACTTTGACATAGTTATACTTTGTGTTCCCCTAGAACTCCCTAACACTCCTCAACATGCATTGACACTCTCCAACATGTGTTAGCATGCCTTTTCATTCCTTGGCATGCCCTGACACTCCTTAGCTATCATACCCTCACAAATAACCTTACTTTTTGTGAGACTTGGGAACCCAACCAAGTCCTACCTCGACTACAAAAACTTGGCCAAGTTATAGTTACTACAACTAGACTATGCCTTGTTCACTTGATAGCTGCCTATAACTCATCTTAGGCTACTCATGTACAATCTCAACTCATCCCACTCAACAATTTACCAAGTCAAGGCTCACGTCCAACTATGGCCATAAAACAACTAAGCAACATAGTTTACATCTTGAAATGCCATAACTGACATGTCTAACAATCCCTTGGTACTATGTGGTGCGTGTTAGCATCCCTTACCTTCCTTGGCATGCTTTGACACTCCCTAGCACACCCTAGCACTCCTTGACATGCCTTGGCACTCCAGCATGCCTTGGTTGAAATTACGTTTCCAACCCGTAACCATAGGATTTCCTCCTACAAGTCCTATTCTGACCTTTTTCCTAACACACTTTGTCCTTGAGACACCTAGAATTTATTAGCTCTCCTTAGCACACACTCTTATTTGTTCATTTCCATGCATTTTGACCTAGTACTCCCTTGCGATGTTTCGGCACTCCCGACACTCCTCAATATTCATTAACACTATTCGACATGCGTCAGCATGCCTTTTCATTCCTTTTCATGTCCTCACAACTAAAATTACTTTTTTTGGGACTTGGGAACCCAACCAATTCTTTCCTCGACTACAACTTGGCCAAGTTGTGGTTACTACAACTATACTATGTTGTGTTCACCTAAGAACTTATTATAACTCATCTTAGTCTACTCATGTCCAATTTAAACTTATCCCACTTATCAAGTTACAAGTTACTGAGTCAAGTCTCACATCCAACGGTGGTCATAAAACAACTAAGCAACATAGTTTACATGTTGAAATGACATAACACTTGGTACATATAACAATCCCTTCACACTATGTGGCAAGTCTTAGCACCCTCTACATTCCTTGGCATGCTTTGGCACTCCCTCACACACGCACTACCACTCCCTGACATGCCCTGGCACTTTAGCATGCCTTACAACTTTCTAGCATATAACTTCATCACTACCTCCTTAACACACTTGAAACTCACTATCACCTCCTATCACACACTCTTATTTGTTCATTTCCATTCATTTTTAACTATTTCTCCGTTCTGTTTCCATGGAACTCCCTAACACTACCTGGAGCACATTGACACACCCTGGAACCTGGCACATCTTGGAATGTCTCCCTGACACTCTAGAATTCCTTGGCACTACCTAACATACCTTGTCACTCCCTCATTAGCACACATAGAAATCGTTGACACTCCCTATCACACACTCTTATTCATTCATTTCCATACATTTGAAACTAGTTAACCCTTGTGTTTCCCTATCACTCCCTAACACTCCCTAGCATGCGTTGACACACGCTAACACTTGGCACATCTTGGCATGTTTTCCTAGCCTCTAGCATGCATTTTTAGTACCTAGCATACCTTGCCACTCCCCCCTTAGTACACTTGAAACTCATTGACTCTTCCTGTCACAAACTCTTATTAATTCATTTCCATGCATTAATTTGACCTAGTGGTCCCTTGTGTTTCCACGACACCCCTAACACTTCCTAGCATGTGTTGGCATACCGTGGCACCTAGTGTTGGCATACCGTGGTGAACCTACCTATGGTTTTCGGTCCATGGTATTGGATGCTTCGGCATGTATAAATATGTATTGTAACATTGAAAGGAATATAATGAAAAATCAAGCTGGTAGTCTCGGTTTTGAGATCCAGTGGGAAATCTTTGTGTATATGCATTTTAACGTGTTATTCGCTCCACATTTTTATTTTTCCTGTGATAGAATTCGTATGCAGGTATTTCTGTGCGGGGTTAAACCTAATTGGTATCAAGTTGTTTTGGCTTCAAGGGGATGCCTTTGTTGCTGAGGGGTTTCGCTCGAGCCTGTGGTAGACCCTGTTCAGTGGGAGATCTGCGAGATCGATTCTAGTGGTGAAAGAAGATAGTGAGCAACGGAAAGATAGAGATTGAGAAGTTCAATGGTCAGAGTTTTGAGTTGTGGAAACTCAAGATGGAGGATCTGTTGGTGGATAAAGATCAGTGGATCGCGGTAGATCCGGGTACTGTTGTGCCCTACAACAACCCCCCATTTCATATCATTAAAATTCCAAAAAATATAATGTGAAATGGGTCCCTTTTTAATTTTTGTTTCAAATTGGTATCAATTTAAAGTTCTATTTCGCAAAGAGTCTTTTCAATAAAACCAATCAAAAAACCCCGATATAAAACGATTTATCTTTATCATTGCGATAAAGCGATCGCAAGATCGCATATCGCAATGACAAAGAAAACAAATTGTAAAGGATATATTGGTTTTTGCCGATGCGAAATCGCTATCGGATATCGGCAAAGCATAAAGTAACACGGAGTAATGATCCTTGCCACAATGCGATGCGAAATCGGTAATCGGCAATCGGCGATAGCATCTAAAGCACAACTAAACTTATCCTCATCCGATGCGATGCGATATCGCTATCGGCAATCGGTGATTCACCATGCCCTCATCCTAAGCGGTACTACCAGCGATACCCGACGCGATGTGATATCGGATATCGGCGATCGAGGGGTTCCAAGCAAAACCAATGCAATAACTTAGCATTTCCCCGATGCCCGATTTTGCAAAAGGTAAATGGCACATTTCTCAAGGTAACAGTCATAAAGGCAATTTGATTTGATTTATTCGTAATTAAGGCCATATCCTTTGGAAAAGCCGCTCATCCGTGTTCAAACTGCCAAATCACCCTCAACATGCTTCAAATAAATCATTTATCCATTAATCGAAGCAATTGTAATTAATGAGACTGACAGGCCGTAATGACCATTTAATAAGAAAAACAGGCTTGAAGCCATCCACGTATTTGCTCCTAAAGCCACCTTAAGTCGATTAATTACTGTGAATGCGCCAAGATATATATATACTTCATTCTGTTCGATTCATGATATTGTTGCATGTGTTGCGCTTATCTTTTACTCTGCGCAGAATTCTTTCATAGAAACAGAACAAAGTGGAATGGGAAAGAAATCCAAGAAGTCTACAATGCCTACTGCTCTGCCAGCCGCAAGGCTAACTGTCGCTGATCCAACTGGGAAAAACAAAGGACTAATATCAGATACAACATGATTAGGACTTCCGAAGACCACTTGGCAGGGGACTTACAATTTGATTGAAGCCGAAGGGCCAATGGTGACCGAAGTGGAAATTTTATGCGACAACACCAGTAAATCTGATGCCAATCTAAAAGATTTGGCTGACTCCTTCCTACACAGAATAGCGGCTTGGGAGCAGGTTATTCCTTACACAGATGTGGTAAGGTGGGCACTCCAAGAGCTCCCAATTATCGATAGACTGTTTGAATCTACGGATGGGAGGGTTTTCGGTTCGTTTCGAGCCGAAGACCTAAGGCTAATGTATCACCTTCCATGAGAAGAGAAGAAGTATAATGCTGCGTTTTTGGAGAAGTTTCAAGAAGAAAACGAGACCGAATCGGAACCTATTCGAGGCTGGAGACAGAATCCAGCAAAACACAAGCATGAAACCTCGGGTAAGTACTCAGTTGACTCCCTGTGTTCACCTTACTGTTATGCTGGAATTATGAT